>JAXBDA010008477.1:0-14758 GCA_036023075.1 Gaultheria prostrata | reverse complement strand
AGTGCCAAAGCCTGCGCTGAAGATCTCAAACTGTCTGAAAGGCGTCTGGTACTTTTTGCAGTTAACGATAACGATGATCTCAGCGGGGGCGAAAGCGGTAGCCATTGGAGCACGATGGCTTATGATACGAACATGAATGCATTTGTGCATCACGACAGCATGGAGGGAGTTAATAACTTAAACGCACTTAAGCTTTTCGATGCTGTGAAGGCATTTATGGGCTCCACTGAATCCTCTTCAACAAAGTTATCCAAAAGTAGAAACAAGAAGAAAAAGGATAAGGGAGCAGCATCCAAATCAGTGGGAGCCCCTACTGCTGAACCTTGCTTCTTAGTGGGCCCGACGCCACAACAATCAAATGGATATGACTGTGGACTTTATGTCCTGGCAATTGCCCGAACAATCTGTCAGTGGTATTCTAGCAATCTCAAGGCTAAGGAGGATAACTGGTTCTCTGCTTTAAATGAGCAAGTCACTGCATCTTTGGAGCTAAAAATGCGAACCGAGGTGTTGAAACTTATCGAAGAACTCGAGGCTAATTCTTGAGTTGAATGGTAGCTGTTTCTTGTTCACTGCTTCTTACAAAAGAGAGATTCGAAATTTCGAGCTGACGTAGTTGATTGACTGGTATTGAAAGGTGAAAGAGTACAATTTGTGACTTTAAAGGATAATGGTAGAGTGTTAGGTTGACTCTTGTGCTAGTATATCAACGTTCTAATTTTGTTGGAGAATGATTTGGAATATATTGCTACCTTTTCTTAGATCAATATGTGATTTATTTTTTGTTCAGTTTATTCTGATAATGGGCTGTGTTATCTGCCCAGCCAGTCCAATTAAAGCGAGTTGTGGTTTACTGTTTGTGGAGTTTTCGCATGTGACTGAGGACGGTATTTGTTTTGTGATGCGGCATAGTACCAATTTGACCTCTCTCTCCTTAGATTCATTGTCATTACAACCTTCTGCATCACCTTTTGCACTTGGAAACGGGTTTACCAATGCCAAAAACCTGCATTCTCTCGCCTTGGGTCAAGCACTCATTTCGGACAAGCGTATTTCTTTACTCGCAAAAGCCCGTCCTCCATTGAAGAAACTCAATCTCGTTGACTTCCCAGGCAATCATTCTAAAATTCATGGCATTAAAATTGCTTTTGCATGCATGTCAATTGACACTGGAAAAGCTAAGCCTAAGTTTTTGGTCCCTCACAGACACGAATATCAGCGATTTGGCTCAGTATCTCTCCAACCTAACTTCTATATATCTTTATGCACTGTCTGGGTTGACTAGCGTCACCTTCTACACCCTCACAAAAAGTTGTCCTCTACTTGAAATACTTACGATGGCAAAGATGTGGGGACAAGAGATGGATACTTTTTCTCCGGATTTCTTGCATAAAAACTACCGAATGCGACACCTTGATATCAGCCGCAATAAGTGGTTGACTGATACAATGCTCGAAAATATTGGGCAGGTTTGCCCAAATCTGCAATCTCTCTGCGTAAGCTGTTGTCTGCGCCTCACTAATGAAGGCATTGTGGAAGTTTTGAGGAGATGCCCTGCAATAACACAACTAAATATCGAGGGTCTTAAGGTTTCAAATGATTTTTTGGGGAGGTATTCTGACAACTCTTCTCAATTGAATTTGATGACTTTGGATGCTTGTGGAACCCAAATTACTGATGAAGGGATGGCAATGATCGGAAATAGGTGTCGAAAACTCCAATATTTAGACATTAGATTATGCAATGAAGTGACAGATAAAGGGGTGATGGAGGTGGTGAGGAAGTGCGAAATACTGAGGAACATATATCTATATGGGTGTGAGAAAGTGAGCACTAATATTTTACCGGATGATAAACACAATCTCGTCCTTTGGCCGTCGGCTTATCTTCCATAAAGCTTAACTTCTTTTAAATATTTTTGTTCTTCAATTGTTTTCCTGTTTTTCTTTCTTTCATGTATTAATTCTTGCCGTCAATTGTCCTGTTTGAATCACTATAAAACAATCTCTTTTTCTATTGCTTCGGGAGACTTTGTGATATTTTTTTGGGAAAATTTCAAAATGACCCCTGAATTTTTTGACAATTCTTAAAAAAAACACCCGGACTTCACTTCAGCCGTCAACAAAAAAACCTCTATCGTCCCATTCTATTAATGTTTTTGACAGAGAGAGTTAACGATTGTTAACTCTTAGTAGCCCTACCCACCATTTTGGTTGTGCACCAGGATAAATTTTCCAAAAATGTGGTCTATGATGTACCGATGAACGATCCAAACTGTTAATTATTTTCCAAATAATTTGTCAAGCTCACTTGGAAATTTTCAACTCAATCGGATAATGTAAGTGCTTGATCAAATCGTCTAATGTTTCATTCAGAATTTAGGATCCTATAATCTAAATGAAACCTTGAACGATTGGATCGGACACTCATGTATCGGATTGAGTTGAATTTTTCAGGGTTAACTCAAAAAAGTATTTAAAAAATAATCAACTATTTGGATCGTTCGGATGGGACCCTGGAAGAGGGTCCACACATGAACCACTGCCACAAATGAGATTTCGACAAACCATAAGAATGAAATACCTACAACTACATCAACAGGACAAAAACTAAATCCCATACAGCAGGACAAACCATAAGAATGAAATGCCTACAACTACATCAAAAAACCCAGTAATCTTACATCATCTTACATTCGAAATTGAACTGAACAAGAACTCCAATCAGGGTTTTACTAGGGTTTCCAACAAAACCCCATTTTTTAAAGTTCCAAGATAGACAGGAAAAGAGCATATAAAGAACCAAGGAGAGCAAACCTGCAAAGAAGATAGTTGGGCCTCAAGCAATTCAAGAGCATCGCGAATGTTCAATAGACTCTCTGTCTCTTCTACTTCTTCTTCTTCTTCTTCTTCTTCTTCCTCCTCTTCTATTTCCCCAACCTTGTAAATATCCAGAGATTAAGATCCATTACCCTCATCTTCTCTCTCTTGCTCTTGTGGGTTAGTGTTGGGTTGGGTTGTGGATGCAATTAGTGATTTCGGTACGAAGCTCAGATGCTCGAGCTAACACCAATCCAATGTCATCTTCATCCATCTCTCTCTCTCTCTCTCTCTGTGGTTTTGTTTGGTTTGAGTCCGAGAATTGGGGTCTAGGGTTTCGGAGAAACAGAGTAGTGCTCTATTTTTTGTGTTTTTCCAATTGGAGAGAGAGAGTGAGAGAGAGAGAGAGGGGTTTTCTTTTTCTGAGTTCGGCCCCAAACGACGTCATATTAGGCACTTAACGAATCTCCAACATCCAAAAATGGTTTTCTTTTTTGTTGACGGAATATAAGGTCCGGGTGTCATTTTGTTGACGGACGAAGTCCAGGTGTTTTTTTTTAAGTGTTGTCAAAAAGTTCAAGGGTCATTTTGAAATTTTTCCTATTTTTTTTTTTAATAAATTGAGTAATACTTAACACTTTAACTATAAGGAGACTATAAAGACTGCATTCGGGAAATGATTTTGACACTCCAATTTTTTATAATCACACTCCAATATTTGTCTTTTAATATTCATGCTTATGTGTAGACAAATACTGGAGTGTGGTTATCAAAATGTAGAGCGCCAAAATCAATGGCCACTACGTCTTTATATGGATATGCACATACACTCGGTTAGTAGGAGACACGAACGTACCCGAACAATTATAAATATCCGAAAATGAAATAGAATCTTGGGAAGACTTAATTTGCACTATTCTTATTTATAAATTGAGTACTAATTAACACTTTACGCTATAACGAAACTATAAAGACTACATATATGTATATAGATATGTGCACATAGACTCACTCATGTACGTACCGGGACGAAATGAACAATTGTAAATATCCGAAAATGAAATAGAAACTTGGGAAGACTTTGTTATATTTTTCTTTATAAATTGAGTAATAACACTTTAGGCTGATATTGGTAATTCTGTTTTATACCAAGCTGGTCTAGAATCCCATGAGCACTTTTTTTTTTTGGCTGTCTATCCTAGGCATGTGTGGGGTACTCTGAAACCTAAACCTCAAGGCTGCCGTTCCTTATCTGCTGAAACCTGTTGGAGTGCTATGCATTGCAAAGGGAACTCCTTAAGAAAGTTAACCTGGTTGACAAAGTAGTTTTGCCTTGAGACTTAGGAATTTGCTCTCACCTAAGGTTTCAGGTTCGATTTTCCTTACCAGCAAACTTTTGGGGCCACTGGAGTTATACCCGGTCGCTATCTCTAGGGTCCCAGAATTAGCCAAGGTACGCGCAAGCTAGCCCAGACATCCTGTTATCATTAGAAAGAAAGAAAAAAAAAAAAAAAAAACTCCTTGAGAAAGTCTATCTATAAGCTCTGTTTGGTAGCAGCTGTTTATCACATATGGAGGGAGAGAAATGGGAAAATTTTATGGAATGTTGGTTTGGCCTAACTCCCGTCGCTATCTCCAGGGTCTCAGAATTAGTCAAGGGTGTGCGCAAACTAGCCCAGACATCCGGTTATCATAAAAAATAAAATAAAAACTCCTTGAGAAAGTCTTATCTATAAGCTCTACTTGGTAGCAGCTGTTTATCACATATGGAGGGAGATAAATGGGAGAATTTCCTGGAATGTTGGTTAGGCCTAGTCCTAAACTCCTACAGTATATCGAAAGGAATTTGTTCCCAAGGGAAAAATAAAATAAAATAAAATAAAATACACACATTTTAGGTTATAAGAAGACTACAATGACTACATAATTATATAGATATCCACATAGACTCAGTCATGTATGTCAATATGTATGGGGACGAAACGAAACGAAACGAACAATTGTAAGTATGCAGTGAAATAGAAACTTGGTAAGACTTTGTAATTATTTTCGTTGTGAATTGAGTAATATCATTTTAGGCTATAAAGGAGACTACAAAGACTACATAATTATACAGAGCACATAGACTGAGTCATGTACGTATGGGAACGAAACGAAACGATCAATTGTAAAAATCTGATAATGAAATACTAGAAACTTGGGAATACTTTGTAATACTATTTTTCTTTACAAATTGAGTAATATCACTTTAGGCTATAAGCTATAACGAGACTACATAATTATATAGATTTGCACATACTCAATTTTTGGCAAAAATTCCGTGAAAAAATTTGGCAGAAATAATCCATTTGTAATTATTTTCTTTACAAATTGATTAATACTACTCCCTCCGTCCCTTTTTAAGTGATCCGCTTGGGAAACGTGTATTTTTGTGGACGTTAAAAAATGTACCTCCGTAGAACATTTTTATTTATTTTTTGCACCAAATTAAAGTACTCAATGAGCACTTTAATTTGGTATTAAAAAAGGAGTATAAGATTATATAGAGAAATATGTTTCTTAGGGGTTTGAAATTACACGTATTCCCATATGGATCATTTAAAAAGGGACGGAGGGAATATAACTTTAGGCTACGAGGCGTGGGAAAACGGCAACAATTCTGTCCAATAACACCAAAAACATCATTTTGATAGGATCGCTTTGGTGTCGATTATCAAGTTGTATTCTAGTTTTGAGTTACCTTGTGAGTTCTTGCTTCTTGAAAGTAGCTACCTCCTCTCAAACGCGGTAGGTACAGGTCTATAGCCCTTAGCAGTGAAGCAATCGCTTCTCCTCCCCCTTTTCTGAAGTCAAGTCTTTCACCCACTCCTTCGAGCTCTCAGTCTCTAGCCTAGTTTATGGCTCATAGTCTTCGCTTATACTTAGACTAGTTCGCCCTCTTAGAAGTCCGGTAGTTCATTAGTCTTCGCTCTCAACAACTAGTACGCCCTGTTCTCGAAAGCCGAAAAGCAGCTAAACTAAACTTCACTTACATAGGCTGGGGCTGGGGGTGGAGAAGGTTCTTGCTTGCTATCGATCTATTCTATTACGGGTCCCTAGCTTGCGCCCTATTTGAGACTAAGGCATCAATCTGAACTGGCATCTGTCCATGGTCACCCATGGCGGATGTGGGAGTTGACAACTCCCAACGTATCTGAGCAGCGTCATTGAAGTGTGCAGTGTCGTTGTTTAGGTATGGCCACAGGGCGTCATGATCGGTGTTGAGTCATCTTAATATGTGAAGACCCCAGTTGTGCTTCTGCTTTCCATTCCCATCATATTGATGAAACCTCGTGCTCTGCCATAAGAACTTGGAGTCCGTATCATGGTGAAGGTAACGGGGAGAGGCCGGTAACCTATTTCTAAGAAGTGCCCTTCTCAGAACAAAAGATTGAAGTTCAGCAGCAACCTTTTTTTGTTTTGGGGTTACATAGGAGGGCGTGTATCTTTTTAAAGAAAGAGCGGGATTGTCAAGCCATGGAGGAAGCTTCCCAGGGCTTAGCCGCTTTTTACTTACTGGTGGTGTGAAATCCCTCAATCAGGTTCCTTATAAGGAGTTCTTCCTCGGTCGGTGCAGGGGCCTCGGGCTCCGGGCTCGTTAATACGTTGTAATTGGATAAGTTATTAGGAATATGACGGAACGAAAGACCAAGGAAAGAAAGAATAATGCACCAAAATGCAGGTGCTGCACCAAACACTGGTGGTTGTTTCTTGTTGTAAGTGAATGCAACGAAAAGACCCAGAAATAACGAATAATGAAACCTCTGGAGCCTCCACCGCAGCCTCCTGCTACTTAAACTTCAATCGAGTCAGCTAGTTTTTCGTCTCGGTCCACGGAGACAATTGTGAGCGTTTAAGTCAATATGTGAAGACAAAATGAAAACTCAAAGATTTGAAGCTCCCAATCATATACAAAAAATGTTTCCCTGTTTGCATGATAGACAGGCAGCCAATCCCAGAACAGCAGAAATAGTAGCTCACTAAGGCAGGTAGAATGAGTAAAGAATGGACTGTGCAACTAGCCCTACTGAATCAGTACCGTAGTAAACAGGTATCTCCTTTGAAGTCCCCTTTATTTACTTCAAGTCCACTAAAGAACAGGACTGATTCCTTCTTACTCTAGGTATTAGGCATAGCCTTTCTTCAGGAGAGGAATCCTTTGCTGTCAGTTTGATTGGCTGACCTGAGTAACCAAATCTTGAACTTCGACCAAGGTTGAGTTTGTCGAATCGGAACCGTTAGTAGTAGTCGTTAACAGAGATGTCTAAAAATCTTCAATGAGAAGCCCAGGCTAGGAAAAGGTGCACCATAGAGTCACCTTGACAGTTCTTAATTCCAAACTATTCTTGAACAGATTCCAAAATCCTTGGAGCACGCCCATACGTCACCTTCCATTGTCTTAGCGAAGATTTCAACGTACTCCTGCGTGCCGGGAAGTTCTTTCCTTACGAGCAGGAATCACTGCTTATTCGACCAGTAATGCCGTATGCCCGGCTATGAAAACCAATCCACCCAAGGCAAGGAGAAAGACAGCTGAACCAAAAAGAAAGAAGAGAACGAAAGGAGAAGAGAACTTTGTATTTTGGTAACTCTGACGGAGTCATCTTTAACCTTGAATGCTATTAATAGATTCGACAGCAATAGTCCCTCGGACTCGGAAAGTAATAACGAAAATCCGGGACTAATTCGCACTTGCTTTCACGCGGTAAACTAGCATGGGATATGAACTCATAAGGGCCTTAACTACAACATTTGATTTAGGCTACTAAAGCGTAAACTGCTCGTTTTTCTTTCCCCGCGAGTATAGCATGATGAGCCCTGTCCGTAAAAAGAGAAGAGCGAGAGCTGGCTGTATCCGAGCAAATCCCTATCAGCTGACGAGCTCCCTCCTGACAGCCCTGAATGCTCTACCCCGCAGTCTCTTTGTATGAACCCTCTCGAAGTGGCTCACTTGAAACCCTTATGGTCGGATCATAAATGAAAGAGTTTTAGGGCAGCGTGTTGTCCTTCTGCTTGGTAAGTTTGGGAGGCTTAGAAGATGGAAGAGGGTCTCTAAGCGATCACAAGCGTCGACGTGTCGAAGTGAAAGCCCCTGGGATTATTGAACGTAAATCTGTGCCTCCCATTCTAGAGTAGGGATTGAATATCAAATTCAAGAAAAATAGGCATATTGGTCAACAGGAGTTATATAAATTAAAGGATCCGCTTCACCCGTATCTCTCTCAAAAGCCTCCTCCCGATAGTGCCTTTTCAGCCCTATGACACAGGGTTACGGTTCTTATCCTGTCTTCCTTCTTTGACTAGCTCCCAAGAGGGGCCAGATTTCAAAAACGTCTTTCGGCGGCAGTAGACCAGTAACAATCCGGGAATGTCACACAACAACTGTTACCTCAAGTGCAGGCAACATTGCTTCAGAGCAAGTTACAAGCTCGACCACCTTATCCTACTGCTAGCAATGGAACTAGCGAGGGATTTCTTATGAGACTGACTCGCGACCCCTAGGCGCTCGCAACTCTTGTTACTGATTACGTACTCGCTGCTCTTATCGCTATCTTGTGGTACAGCTACAGCTTTGACTTGGCCAATTACTTGGTCAATGAATAAAGCATCTGGCTCTAGAATTGGATGTCAACCTATAGGCTCCGGAGCCATGTTTCATTCCTTTTCGTTGTTATGATGTTCCATATTCAAATAGCAGAGATTCACGAAGAAGTATTGCGCTATTTACCAGTGAGTGGTATTATTGGACTGATCTTTTGGTGGGAAATGTTCTTCATTTTAGATAATGAGAGCATCCCATTACTACCAACCCAAAGAAATACGACCTCTCTGAGATATACGGTTTATGCCGGACAGATCCTCTTCCAGACCACCCCATTGTTTCACTAGGATTTACTTGATAGCGGGGTGTAAGCCCCGAAAGCCCAGGGTACTTTTGTAGGGCGAGCAGCCCTTAAAAAAAAAAGGTTTGGAACCCTTCCCCTATTTCTGCATTTCATTCTCTATTTGGCCCGCTTCAAACATGTCGCACAACCTCTTAACATTACACCACTGAATCCCCAATCCTTTGCTTGCTGTGCAGTGACAGTTATTCTTTCAACATTTGTAGAGCTAACCCCTGAAGTGACTTCAGTCCCGTGTTAGAGCTAACTGCTGCTTCTTCTATAGCAAGTGCCGAGCAGGAATCACTGCTTCTTCGACCGGTAATGCCGTATGCCCGGCTATGAAAACCAATCCACCCAAGGCAAGGAGAAAGACAGCTGAACAAGACCATGCGGATAAGGGAGCCAGTCGGGGAAAACATTAAGAGATAATGGCGCTTCCAACGTTTAGATGTCGGAAGACCTTGACGTGAGTAGACCTTATAAGATCCACCGCGTAACCTGTACGAACACAGCAAATTGACTCGCAGCTCCCTCCTCTTAGTGAACTACAAAGGAAATCGAATTCTTTCACAAATGACACATGGGAGAGATCAAAAAAGGGCAATGCGTCTTGTATGAACATTTTCTAGATTCATCAATGAAGTTTTTATATCGACTAGAGTAAATGATGAAGTAATCTTCGACGA
This sequence comes from Gaultheria prostrata, assembly GCA_036023075.1. Taxonomy (NCBI): domain Eukaryota; kingdom Viridiplantae; phylum Streptophyta; class Magnoliopsida; order Ericales; family Ericaceae; genus Gaultheria; species Gaultheria prostrata. The sequence continues at coordinate 5,329 of JAXBDA010008477.1, read as the reverse complement.
AAAAGCTGGATATGCATTATTGGAAGAACTCGGTCTGGCTGGAAAGATCGTGTCTATTGGACCAGGTGATGATCACATTCCATGTAATTCCAGAAAAGGAAGAGATATCAAATTGGATATCTTCTGATATATTGAGGATGCTGCAGTAGTTTGGTTTCACCTCTAGATGGTGGGAGTGGATCAGGGCTTGTGTATCCACGATTTCATACTCAATCTTATCTACTTGCCCCCCCCTAAGGTGACTTTCAGGGGACTAGAGAGACTAGACAAGGGGATCCTAGCCATCCTGTTACAGGCGGTGGTGTATCTATTTCCAATGTATTTCCACTTATTCGAGGGAAAAGCCTATGGTTTAAGGAAAAAGATGGACATCTAAACTAAGCGATATCCAACAGAAGCCCAGGCTCGAAAGAAGGAGAGAGAAGAGGCATCTGATTCATAAGCTACTAGCACCCTCTCCCTTCTTTTGAGTCTACGCGCTTCTGCTTAGTATGTCGTTTATATGCTCCTTAAGCCAGAGGCCTTTTCAACTCGGAAGCATTTAGCCTTTCCAATAGGGCTAGACTCCATTCTCTTTCTTTCTTCAATCGTTCCGATCAGGACAAGTGGGTAGCTAAGAGGCTTCAGGCTGCTCTTCCCTCTCTTATAGACTTTCGTTCCCACACGGATTGAAAGTCAAGGACTTCGGGTGAGGGAACCTTGCTTGACTTCCTAGGGTTCGGTATCATTCATCTTAATGGCATTTCAGTGGACTGAATGTTCTAAGCAGAATACGAAGAAAAGCGTCTGAGATGAACAGATAACCACGGGGAGTTTGTTGTTGTTGTTCGGGCTGAATAGTCTGTCTTTGAAGGATTTCATCGAATCAGACTTTTGATCGGCTAGGACACCTGATCCAGCGTATTCGTGCTGTCCAACACGAAGGAGGACTACAAAGACTACATAAATGTATAGATTTGCACATACTCCATTTTTGGCAAAAATAATCCATTTGGATTTTTTTTTCCCATATTAAAAAACAATTCGTATTTGCTAGTTTTGTAATGATTTTTTATGATTATTGGTGCGTCTCGACGGGAAAAATTAAAAAGTAAAAAGCAGTTAATTAAATTTAAGTTTTTGTGAATAAAAACAAAAATAATCCAATAATGCACAAAAAAAAATTTTGAATTAGTTTTGTCTTTATTGAAATCTTTTAAAAAATTTGACCATAAAATTTTACTTTTCAGATTTCTCTCGTCGAGACGAACTATTAATCTACAAATATAAAAAAAAATTAAACGCAAAACTAACAAATGCTAAAAATTTGTGAATAATGACAAAAATAATATTTTGCCTGAATATGTAATATATATAAAAAAACACGCTTCATATCGGATAAAGCCGGGATCCAGAGACTCAACTATCCCTTAAATTTGGACCGTTCAAAACACATTTGGACGGTGGAGTTTGGGTCGGCAGCCCTGCCATCGAATCCCCGAGTTCCTAATCTCTCTCTTCTCTCTCTCTCTCTCTCTCTCTCTCTGGTGACAAGCTACACAGTGAGCCTCGGAAAAATGTCTCCTCTCTGTCCACCTCCCACCTCAATCACTTCAAATTCTCCAATCTCTCTCTACTCTCGCTCCAATTTCTCTCTCTTCGCCTCCACTACCAGGTCTCTTCATCCACCACTCTCACGTACGCTGCTAGCTTACTCTTCTTCTGTATTCAATTTCTCATTGCCCTATATATGTAATGACAGCATCATCTTTACATAATTCCATATCATGTAGGCATAATCACATGTAGGCATAATCACACAAATTTCAAGCCCAAAATGTCTGCTTTCCCTGAAAATCCCACAGTCGTACGTCTCTCTCTCTCTCTCTCTCTCTCTCTCTCTCTCTCTCTATATATATATATATATATATATGTATATATATATATGTGTGTGTGTGTGTGTGTGTAGAATTTTGTTTTGTACGATGTGTTTGAGTGATTTGTATGTTATGTTAGCAGCTAGGATGTGGAGCAGTGACGGTGGACTTTTTAGCAGCAGTGGAGGCTTATCCAAAGCCAGATGAGAAGATCAGAAGCACTAGCTTGAAGGTAATTAATCTCTTTACTTAATCGAAATTGAGCTACCAAAAAATTGGATCTTTTCTTAATTGGGGATAGTCTGTTGTTTTTAGACTTACTAGAACTGAATTGCCCTGAGTTGGAATCGAATTTGCTTTCTCGTTGAATTGAACCGAGCTATTCGTAGGCAAGTTGTAAATTTTAAGAGTTGAAATTCCTTTCTTTTTCTCCTGATTTTGTACTGGAATTTAATTTAGAGGCAAATTTGATTGCATTTATACACAGCCTATGTAATGGTGGTGCTAGTTCATTACAGACTTTCTGACAAAAGGATTATGATTCTTTAAAGATTTAATTTTTTTTTCTTTTGTATGTACAAGTAGAATGGCATTCATCTTCGCACAATAAAACAGATTCAATAGTATTATGGCTTTTTGGATTTGCAGATTCAAGGAGGTGGGAATGCGGGGAATGCTTTGACCTGTGCAGCTCGTCTGGGCTTGAACCCGCGGCTGATTTCGAAGGTCTGTTAACCGAACTACAACAATCCTAGGTTAAAAACTTAACCGCCTTTTAGTTAGACACTTTGACTTAAGTGTTATAATTAGACTAAAGTAGCATAAATTATTGTCAGGATGTGGAATGATGTTTTGGTCTTATAGTTGTTATGATAGGAGTACATCACTTCAGATGAATGGAAGACATAGTGCTGCTCGGAAAATGTTGTAGTCTGTGCTGGTCTTGTCATTCTATTAATATATGACATGTAAACAGGCTGCTCCCTGCAATTCAGTATCCTTCCATGTCTAAGCCATTTCGGCTTTGTTCATTTAGTAGTTTTAGTTTAGTTTAGTTTTGAAGATAGGGGTAATAAGTGGAGAGAGAATAGGGGTAATAATTGGAAAGAGGAGTAATGAGTGGAGAGAGATAGAGAGAGAAATGAGAGTAATAATTGAATATAGGGGTAATAATTGGAGAGAAAATAGGGTAATCATTACAAAACTAAAACTAAAACAAAACTATGAAACGAATCATAATTCTGCATAAACTAGGCCGTCAAATAGGTGGCAAACGCCATCCTCCTCTCTAAAAGTGCTATGAGGCTATGCCATTTTCGAGAGAAAGAGACATCCACTCAAGAAGAAAGCTACCTTTCCACTGGAGCATTCGGTGCCATATACTCTTCTGTTGGACTAGGAAGACCGATATCCATTTTTTTCTGAGAACTCGCACGTCAAATGGTGATATTATGCAATAAGTCCATCAAATCAGTGAATTTTTACATTCTATCGTTTACATACCTCAAGAACAAAGGGAATATATCAAAACCAATACCTCAACATCCAGTATCTGTTTTTTTCTACCGTTTAAATACCTCAAGAACAAAGGGAACAATATATCAAAACCAATACCTCAATATCCAGTATCTGTTTTTAGTTCATCTGTCACCGTATAGTTGCCAGGAAATTTTATTCACTGATTCCTAGTGTTGCTGTTACCTCTTTTTCCAGAGTTAAAACTTGAAATAGTTATTATTGCTCATATGAAAATTGTTATTTCTAGGTTGCAGATGATGCTCAAGGTAGAGGGATACTAGAGGAACTAGAAGCTGACGGCGTAGATACTTCTTTTCTTGTGGTAACTTGTTGAAATCTATAAGCCATTTGACCTTCTTTTGAAGCCTCTGTTGATGCCTTGAATCTTGTTGAACTATTTCCATTATCTTCTTTTGTATTTTTAATCCTTTTATGTGCTGGTAAGCATTTAATGCTGGAGGACACCTAATCTGCATTGTGATTTGATGAGAAAATGAAATACTGATACAAAATTCTCACAATCTTGAGACTTTCTATGTCCCCTCCCCAACGCCAACGAAGAACAAGCATCCTCCCACTTTGGTTTTAAATTGTCCATGTTGCAACATGTGCTATGATGTTTTAATAACTCCTCGGTCCTCACTTACGTATAGCATTTTCCAATGATCGCATTGTACCAAATTTCATCTTAAATTCGTAACTTTATTTGCAGCTTTTGGGCTGTTACTGATAGCACTGCCTCATGATTTTTTCTCATTTGTCTTCTTTATGACTTTCTGACTCACTTTTTCTTGGTTCCAGGTTTCCAAGGAGGGCAATTCATCATTTACCTATGTCATTGTTGACAGCAAGACGTGAGGCTCATTTTTCCCCCCAGCGTCAATCTGGGAGAATCAGTGTTGTTCATTATTTTAGAAGTCTTTGTCTTGCAAAAGTTTGTGATTATTATATTCTTGCTTAGCAGCATATTTCTTCTGGTTTAGCATTCTCTATACTCTCTGTTAGTTATTTTGCAATGCTTTAGTTTTAACAATGTCATTTTCCATGGTTAGTCGATGTATGTAACTTATATAATCTATTTTTGTTTGAATTTTTCACTGAAAATTTGAAATCTATGGTTTGGAAAATTTATACAGTATCTGGCAGCATCATCTCTTGGTGTCCAGTATAAGATCACACTTCTTTAAATGGTTTGGTGTCTTGTTTTGATTGAGACTTTCTGAGATCCAGTACCACCACCACTTCCATCCCCAATACAAACTCACTTACAATCAAAAAGGCGTTGAACCTTTCACAGCCCATAAAAAACTGTATGCCAAGTTTTATCAGCTATACCCTTTGGCACATTTTTTTAGCACAACAACTGGTTTTTCTTTTTCCTCTGCCACTATACCAGCAGGTTGTGGGAAACTGGATGAAGTTATGGTTTGTCAGCATTTTGCTTTATGTTTATACCATATAGCCTTCAGTAAACTTACTACATGTTTGGTTCAAATTCTCCAGCAATCTAGCAAGGCTATTTTTTATGTGGCACGCTAATTCCAGAATGGCCTTTACAGGAAAACTCGCACTTGTATTCACACTCCAGGATTCCCTCCAATGATACCTGATGACCTTTCCGAGTCAAGTTTGTTTTCTGCTCTGGATGGAGTTAGACTTGTCTATTTTGATGCAAGATTGCATGAAACAGCTTTAGTTGTTGCACATGAGGTAAATAACATTCATGTTTCTCTTTAGGACTTTGGGTAACGAGTAAATTACTTCTTAAAATTGATCACTGTAGACGAAGTAAACTGATCTTGCCAATCCACTGTCACTGTGCTGACAAGTACTCCCTCCGTCCCAAAATGATAGTCCATTTTGGGACTGCGTGCCATTTTCAATGGCTTATATCTTTTAATGTGAACCTCAAAAAATACGCATTATGGATCTTGTTTGATAGATCTCATTGAGAA
>JAXBDA010008476.1:0-14760 GCA_036023075.1 Gaultheria prostrata | reverse complement strand
TCCTTCATCCAAACCATCGGCTATTTAATCCCCCCTTCTTATATGTCACATCAGTGTGGGGTCACCCTTCTTATTTAATCTCCCTTACTATTTAATCACCCCTTACTATTTAATTCCACCAAAACCACTACGCCATCCAAACGGGCCGTAAGTGGTGTAGTTTTCGGACCACAAATGGACAGCGATGGTCAACAATTTGGGATCGATTTGGGGCGCCTAAGGCGAGGAGAGGGAGGATGACGGCAATACGGCGAGGAGAGAGAGGACGGTGGGATGATGATGGTGGGACGATGAGGAGAGAGAGGACCAAAGGTAGGGCCTGATTTCTGGAATGTAAATGGCGTCTGGAATGAAGATCGTGGTTTTGAATGAATTGGTAAAGCGTAATCTCTGAGATTGTCAAATATCCCCAAATCCCTTAATTGCAGGGGAGGACCCCACAACTTAGAAATTAGTCCACTTTTCTCCTCTCCTATATGCAACATTTATTTTAGTCCTCAACCTCTTAATGTATATATATATATTTATAATAAAGGGTAATTTTGGATTTATTTGAATGTCGGGATGGAAACATAACTGATGAAAAAGCACAAGATGAAAACATAATTTCAAGATGGTTGGATGATGATTATTTAAGTGCCCCATTATTTTTTGGTGGTATTTTATTGAATGGGGTTGGCATGTGCCACCTCCCCCTCTTAGCTCCGTCCTTGCACAATACTTTTTCTACGACAGAATAAAATAATTTATGTAACCGACCCCAATTAATTGAGACATAAGGCTCGGTTCGGTTTGGTTTATTCACCAAACAAACATTTCATCATTATCGAATTGAGTATCAAAGTCATATGACTCATATCTTTATCTATTAACCCACTGACTATTTAATGTTGTCCCTAATGTTAAAAAGGAAAATGCTAAAATTAGCAAATATAAACAATGAAAAGGGAAAACAATTTGAAAAGGCATGAAGGAGTAGTACCAACCAAAACCGTTACGGATTGCAAGCATGAAATTTAATGGAAATAGTTTTGAAACCTCCAAACTGCTCAAGATTAATTAGATCGAATAACGTCAAGTATTGGAATCCAATTCATGATCACTACCTACTTGGACTTTTCATCTAGCATTAGCAAGATATCTCAATCTACTAATGTTTAAAAAACTCCTTCAGTACTAAACAAAATGAATCTACACCATAAGTTTCAAACATGGAAACATCAAAAGCTTCTTTTGAGATGAAGGAATACACAGTGGAAGATTTCAAAAGGTGTTTACAAGGGATAAGGAGTATGGTTGTTCGAAAATTGATGGATTATTTAAATTTGGAATCTGGTTTCTATTGTTTACTGCAGCTGAATGATTGGAGTCTTTTGTACAGGGTGCAATCTCTTGATGTGATCCAGTGAAATCATGGGAAGAATCTGCCTAACGCTTTATCTCATCCTTCAGTTTTGATTTAGAAATTCCTAGTGTTTATGTAATTTTATTTATGTTGCTTATCCTTGGTTGGTGCCATGCCATCCTTTGTTTATTTTCCCTTTTGGGTCCTTGTTTATGTTGGGGATTTTTACACCCCAATCTCACCCGTAACGGAAGCGCAATAAAAATGATCAACAATTAAGCACACACAAGACACAATATTTTACGTGGTTCGGCTTCAATGCCTACCTCCACGGGAGAGGGAGAGAGAGAGAGAGAGAGAGAGAGAGAGAGATTCCACTATATTTGAAAAAATAGAGATACAATGTGACGTGACAAAACCCACCCAAAGAGCACCTAACACATGGCTCTGTACAATGTTTTTCACTCACCTCCCACACTCTATTTTTTGCTCACATTTTTCTCCTCTCAACCTCACAACCCGGAGCGCACGGCAAATCCCCCACGGGCTGCCCTCCCTCTCCCTCGTTCCCTTCTCCGGTTGCTCTCCTCTCTCACTTCTCTTACTCTTCTCTCACTTTTTACACAAACCCATTTACAATATATTTAGGTACAAGTTCCTTGGGACTCCACATGTACAGATGTCCATTGAATACCAATACCAAATTATTCTTCAACTTCTGCCAACCCATTGTACCACCAAACCATTAAGGTATTAAACTACTTTCCCAAAGCCAACATAGATTCTAACCCATAGGCTAAAACCATAAACCCATTTCACTGCCCAAGGGATTTCACATATTCCATAAACCCACTTTCCAATAGTTTGGCGGGTGCTGCTTAAGGGATCCTTTTAACCGTTGTAATTCGTTTTTAATCATTAATAAATCTTCTTTTGCTGATAAAAAAAAAATCATCTACTTGGCATCAACCCTCATTTAGGCAAAAAGAAAAACCATATGTTTAGTTAAACTAAGTAAACGTGCAAATAATATCTCAACTAAGTCATAGGCATTTCTCGACAACAACGTTAGATGATAGCGTCATACCATACCAAAAAATAAGTTTACAAAAACTGCGAATTAATTATTACTCTATGGCTAAGTCTGAGTATCATAACCACAGAGACAATTGGCTGAGTTGTTATGAATCCGATTATTTTCTAATTTAATTCAAGAAAAGATTGATTGGTTGATTTTGATTTGAGAATTATTAAATGAAAACAAGTAAATTAAATTGAGTAAAACTGATGGAGAAAGAATTTAGGATTTAGAATCTACCCCAACCACGTAACCATGTCATGCTTAGACCAGGTTAATACTCGAATCGCAAAGGATTATCATTTGGGCTTCCAACCCTATCGAAAATCATCAAGAAAATTTATGCGTTGTTAAAAGATATGGACTATTCCATAGCATGGACCGTCTCACTGGCACGGTAAAGCCAGTACCCAATGGCACGATTTGTCTTATGAGCATAACCCATCTTAGAACTCGCGGAGATAAAGAAGGCTCAATGGGGTCGGACATAATAGAGAATCCATGGATTCCTACTGTATATCTTTTAGGTATGTGAAATGGAATCAATTTTGCAATGTATTTGAGTGGACAAAAGTTTAGTATAACGCAAGGGTTCAATATAATCAAGCATTTCTCAAGCACTTTATCCAGGAACGCTTACTGCACAAAAAGTTACCCAACTGGAATGTTTCATAGATTTCAATTGAAATTATTGAATCTTAACACTTATTTTGTTTGATATTTATATAACGATACGGTTTGGTAGTCACCAAAGTGTGCTACTGGATGCTTCTGGTTTCATGGCTGTCTTGGGGCACTAATTTTTAGATGGATTCTGGGGTAGTTGCTAGTTGTAGTTGATTTCTCATCATCTTTTTTGGGGTCAGTTGTTGCATATGATTGTCGAGGAGCTTAGGTGTCAACCTAGCTGGGATGTTGGTTTTCTCGTTGTGATGTCGTTCTCATACGTTTTCCCTTTAATCTTTGCAATCATTACATTGATTAATAAAATTCTTGTTGACCCGAGGCATTTTCCTACTATTTCTCCAAATATTTATTTCGATGGTGACTTGACACACCGAGAATTATGTTAAGTGATGACTCTGAGTTATTTTTACGAATTCATTCTGGCACAGTCACAGCTGTAAAACCTGTGTTTTTATAAAACCACGTCGCTTGAATATCACTTGGATCACTCGACCATAAACCGTTTTTTGAAACACCATTGGTCAAAATCCCGGGTGCGAAAAAATGAATGAATCTGGCATAACCCATAAAAGTTGTAACTTATGTTTAATGGACTGCATTATGATGACATTGTTATTTGACTCTTCGAGAGATCTCACTAATGTGTTTATGATAAATTCTTGTTATGAACAGTGGTATGTACATTATGTGAAATGACCGATTACAGGAATAGTTTTTTGATAAAAGATATTATTGTTGGACCTTATGAATATGCTTCTCACTTAAAGACTATGTTTTTTTTTTTTTTGGAGAAATAGGAAGAAATATATTAAATCCAAAACCACCGGCCTAAAACCGGGTACAAAACTAAAACCGCCGGCCAAAAACTACCTATCAAAAAATAACAAAAAATACAAAGAAAAAAGAACAGAAAATAAAGACGCCGGTGCATGCCGCCGGAGCTGTCACCCATCCGTCGTCGTCGTTAGAAGCCCGGATCTAGAGACCCCAGATCCGGCTCCCCCTGGTCCAAAAATCGGGCTTGGTCACCCATACCGGAACGGAGAGGAACGCCCGATACGGGGAGTCCCCGAACGCTAAAGAGCTTAGGTGTAGAGGAGATCAAGGAGGTGGAGGGTAGCTGGGGAAGGCGGGTGGAAGGGGGGTAGAGGGGGAGGGGAAGAGGCCGCCGCCCAAAGACTCTCGAACTCACTCTCTCTCTCTAGAACTTCCTCTCTGCTCTCGCTTTCTTTTTACTTAAAGACTATGTTGAGCAGGTTGCTAGTGTTGTAGTACATGGAAGGGACTATGTCATCTTAATTAAGAACCGCCATGACTCACATTAGTGAGTTATTTAATTGTAGTATGATGATGTGATCAAATTAGGAAGCAATAGGTATGGATTTATGAGGCGCCTTATGTTTACCTTTTTAGACCTTACTTAAGTTTTTGTCATATGGGTCAAGTGGAAGAATGTAAGACCAAATTTTGTATTTTTTTTTATGGCCCACATATTTTATATATGGCATTAGGAATCAAAGGTTTGACAAGATCCTCCATATCTTTAATTTACACCCATAATCTTATGCTTGTTGGTCAAGAGACGTTATTTCCTAAATCAATTTACTTTGATGGGAAGTATAAATATAATGACCTATATGGAAATTGGTCCTCTCTTTGCCTAAAAAAAAGCTTAGGTTTCATCTCTTTTATAAGACTAAATTACTAGAATGTGAGGCAAAAGGGAGAAATCTTTTCCTCTTAATTTTGCAGTTATTATTGATTGGTTCCCCGATCTAAAGGTTTACCAGAAGTTCATCTCTTTTATAAGACTAAATTACTAGAATGTGAGGCAAAAGGGAGAAATCTTTTCCTCTAAATTTTGCAGTTATTATTGATTGGTTCTCCGATCTAAAGGTTTACCAGAATGAATTAGGGTACGGCTTTATTTTTGTTTAATTTCCGCCTTATGTTAATGTTTGTGAGATCATGATAGTCAGTTCTTAGGATAAAGGGAGACTGTTGATTATTTAGCAACATATTAAGATTTTACAATATCATCAAGCCTAGCGATAGACACTATGTCCTTAAGACAAATTCGTCCTCGCTACGGTATTTACCATTTTCCTAGGCGATTATATCCTTTGATGCAATGATCGAAATCCCACCAAGTAATTAACACTACGTTCGATGGTCCTGCATGTTGTACCAAATTTGTGTTTTAATCCAACAGGCAATTCGCGTCCAGTAGGTTACGACTGGGGAATAATTTCACCACCTTTTGCTAACCATTTGGTAGTAATTAAGTTTACTGACCAGACAGCTTTAATTTTTTGACCAAGCACCATGAATACCTAAAAGTTAATTTGAAGAAAATATATATACCATAAACATTCGAAACACGGAGACTATTACAGATTTATTGTACCAGAGAACAAAAATTAAGCACAAAAGATGAAAATAAAATCTGGCACAAAAAATAGGAAGAAAGCGAAAAAAAAAAAAGTTTGTACTTTACACATGAGTAAAAGTATTTTATGCACTTGAGTTTTGGCACAATAAAAAATGCTTTTGGCATTAACACTACCCAAAAGAAATGGTAAACAAATAAAGCTAATGACGACCCAAGTTAGAAAACTCAATGGGATACATATTAACACGGGGCAAGGCCGGAATCAACCGGAGGATAAAAGTAAATAAGAAGAAGTAATCATCTCAATAATGATGAAAGGTAAACTTGATTTTGCAAGTTGAGTGAAATAATTCAAAGGGCAAATGGAAGAGAATTGGTCAAAGATCAGATTTGGATAATTGCAAGAACAAAAATGCGTAGCACTATTCATTATTAGGCTCAGAGACTTTGCAACTTACGTATATGATTTTGTGATCTATTCAATAAATGAAAGTTTATCTCATGTTTGTCATATTGTATTGTCTGGCCTATAAATTAGCTTGTAATCTGATAGTGTAAAGTGTGCAAGAAATAAGAATGGGTGAGAGTGATAAAGATACAGAGGTGTGAGGATATTTGTAAGTGTTTGTGTGTATTTGTAATAAAATTGTGTTTGAGATTGTGTGTTCAAATCTGTGCCTACCTCCTCTGTTTCTTGCACCAACGAATAAGCCAATGACTGATAAACTCAAACATACTCTACTGATTTTTTTCATTAGCGAAAGATTATATAAGACTTGTAGGAACATCCCTCCAAACATAGGTAGAATAAACTTAGATCTACAAAGCTAAAACTTTAAAGCAACTTTTCCGTAGACTCTTAAGAACTTAAAAGACACTTCGGAAATTGAACGAACTTAAAAGAAGACAGAGAAGTTTGGAGGATGGCTCTTGCTGCCAGAAAATTTGATTTCTGGAAACTCAAATCTTCGGAACTCCTGTGTCAGCCCCATTCTTGACGTGAGGAGCATAGTAGTCAACCTCTATATCCCCTGTGACATTCATGTTCCCAATCGCTGAACCACCTTCAACCGCTGCACCAGCACTCGTATACGTGTTCCCAAACACTACACTACTACCTCCAGCAGTTGTGTCAGTAACTGGTACATTACCTCCGATGTGGGTGTTCCCAAATGCTACGCCACCTGTGGTCGCGTTCCTAATTTTTACAGAACCTCCGACACGCATGTTGCCGACTGCTTTTGGACCAGACATTGCTCTTGGCCCAGGCATTGCTTTTGGCCCAGGCATTGGGAAGTCCATCTCAGGCATTGCTTTTGGCACAGACTTTGGGAAGTGAGCCATCTCTCTCTCTCTCTCTCTCTCTCTCTGTGTGTGTGGGGCTTTTGATGAGTGCTTTCTCAATATATATAGACTAGCATGAACCCGCTCTGCATCGGAGTCATGAAATAAAATAATGTATTTTTCCTTTTCTTTTTTTATGAGTTAAAAAAATTGTATTTTCAAGTGCTCTTTCCGTGGAATGCATAGAAATTTTTACTATGTTTGACATAATTTTTACTGTGCTCTGAATGCTTGATTCATAATAATGAACCCCTTCTATGCATAGCCTAATAAATTATTAGTATGTTTGATATAGTTTTTACTGTTCCGCAAACCCCAATAGAATTTATAAAACAGGTGTGAAAAAATAGAACTTTTCTTTATTTTATATACTTTTTTTGCTTGTGTCTCCCTTTTCAATGGGATAGAAAAAATGACCGTGGTATCTATATATCTATAGATGATGTAAGTCCATAATACATGGAAATATTAATAGAAAAACTATTTTAATGAACCAATTAAAAGTAAAACCCTGAGAACTTGACATAATACGTGAAAAGAATCAACATCTATAAGCAAGTGATAGCATAAAGTAAATATACTTCTTTCCTCTTAGGTGTATCCTGCCCTGCTCGAGTTTATTATTATAATATTTTCTTTTGTAGTTAAAAAAAACTAAAGTAATACTTGCTTGGTCAAAAAATAAATGACAACAACGCGGATATATTTTCAAAGAAATTGGCAAAAACTCCAAATAAAGAGAAAACTTGTAACTTTTGTCTTGAAGAATGCACAGTTTATTTTGAGTCTCTGCCATAGAAAAAAAATTAAAAGAGATCATTGTCAAAGAAAGTGTGAAAGGTCGACATACCCAATCTGAGAATCGATCATTTCTCTTGCAGATCATGGAACCTAATAGTAACAGCAAGAATAGCATTAGGTTGTTGTCCCTAACATATTCCGATCGAGTAAGATTCTTCACTACTTCGTCTGATGATAAAAGAAAACTAACACATAACCAATACCGAAATGAGACTAAAAGAAAACTACTTAATGTCTAGAAATTCCAGCAACATGATACGAATAAAATAGACCATAGAAAGGCATTAAAAAATAGGATAGAGAAAATGTATTAACATCTTAAAAAGGCGGTTGCATTAAGAATATGATCAATAAAAAAAAAACACCGACCTTCTTATGCAATGTCACTCTATTAATTGCCTACTTGCGTTTCGACGCATGGTATTGCCATTACTAAATGTTGTCAATTAGGAGAGGATTAAAATTAGAGCACCCATAGACAATAGAATCTATTATTACTGTACTCTTTTCTAAAGATGATGATCCTGTATTAGTAAAAGGGCAACGAAAATCAATCACTTGAAATTAGAAGAATTGCCACATAAGATACTCTAAAGGAAAAAAAAAAGAGAAACCATACAGAAAATTTATGTAAGGGATTACGTTTGAATAAGAATGTGCTAGTTCTAGTTGTGGTATGATTGACATGACTGGTATATAATGCAAATGTAATTACGGTATATCATGTATTTCCTTTGAAAATGAAGAAATCATAGGTTCTAATTAGGAATACTTTTTTCAAACCATTTCCTACTTATAAGTATCCTTCAAGAAACATGGAGAGATACGGAATTTACTTATTAAAATGAATGAATGAGAGATTTTTCGTGCTTTTTATGATTTCTTTGTTTTGAATGATAGGGGTAACCAATAGTATTTTATTAAAGTTTTGGAAATAATAAAGTTAAAAAAAAAAAAAAGGATGACACTTGTCGCTCTCACGTTTCTCCTCACAAAAACTCATCCTCCAATAATATATAAGATTGAACTTCGACCTCACGACGCTACATTTATAAGCAAGATAAATTCAAGGAATATTTGGTAGACAACTAGTGCTCAATAAATAACTTCCATCATTAATACTCCATCCGTTCCATTTTCTTGGCCAATGATTTCATTTTCATTATCCCAAAATATATGTCCATTTTGACTTTTCAATAGACATAATTGGATACATTTCATTTTTTGTCATTTCTTTCGAAGTCTTCATCAACATTGAAACATTTTTTTTGACTTCATAAAATATGTCAAATCAAGGATATGGTGAGAAATCAAATTCTTCAAAAAAAACTTAAACACTGTGAGACGGAGGGAGTACAAATTTGCAAAATGCATCCACCTTTAAAATTTAAGCTTATAGGTTGTATGTAAAACTCTTTTGTGGTATCTCAGTGGGATTCGGGGGCTCTGCTGGGAGGAAGGACCAGCAGGCCCTGCTGGTCCCGATGATTCCGGGCCGCTCCGGTCACATTCCGATGATCAGAAACGTTCACTTTGTAGAGCTCGTCGAGTAGAACACATGTACCAAAAATTAGCTCAATCGGATATCATTAAGTGCTTGATCGGAATATTTTTATCATGAAACGAATGCATCCGAAACACTAGATTAAACCCGCTTGAACCTATAATTTCTGAGTTATATGTGTTCCGATCAAGCACTTAATGATATCCGATTGAGCTGATTTTTGGTATTTACATTCTACTCGACGAGCTCTACGAAGTGAACGTTTCCGATCATCAGAATGTGACCGGAACGGCCCGGCATCGCCGGGACCAGCAGGGCCTGCTGGTCCTTCCTCCCAGCAGGTCCCCTCTGTCCCATCTCAGTGAAACTAATAGCAGTCCAAACCTCTTTGCGTAGAAGTGTCTAATTCTATTCTATGGTCCAAGTAAATAATGAGAGACGTACTTGATAAATAAATAAAGAATTCAGAAAATAACTTTTACCCTTCTACAATTATATAACTTGCATTCAAATTTCAAATAGCAAGCAAAAAGTCAAAGTAGTTGTTAATTAGATTATTAAATTGATAGCAATCAAATACTTATTTTCTTGCAATTGGCTTCAGTTAGGCTCTCACCAAGCTGGCAATGGAATTGAGACCATATAATTAGTCAAGATTGTGTAACTGATCTGGACGCCTGATCAATTATTAAAATAAATAAAATAAAATGGTTAGCAGTATTTGAAAATACCGAATGGATTGCATTTTTTTTTTTTTTATGGCATATGATAGAAGAACCTATTTTTTTACCTTAACCCATACAAACTAATCACATTGGATATCGAACTCGTTCCATGTGATTTGAATACACAACTCACATTATTTAGTACTGCTACCCGGCCACTAGACCTGGTTTCCTATGCGACTTACTTCATCAACTTGCTTTGTTTTGAATACAGGTTGTATCTGATAATATATTAGTGCCATTACCACCTCTGTTCCTCAACCAGCCATGTGACATTAATTTTTACGTTTTTGGAGAAACAAGGATTCAATATACAAAATTAAACAACGTCAAAGATTGGCAAAGTGGTCTTGCCTTGGGACTTAGGGGTTTACTTCCACTTAAGGTCTCAGGTTCGATTCTCCTTGCCGGCAAACTCTTGGGGCCAGTGGGGGTTATGGCAGCTAGTGGTTGTTTTGCTCTGGGTGGTTTGGTGCTATGGCTGAGAGGGGTTTCGGATAGCCGCGGTCTCATCAATGGAGTCTCTAAGATTGGCCGTTTTGGGATCGACGGTGGTAATGCTGAAACTCCTTCTTCAGGTGCAGCGCTGGTGGTTTTCTCGGTAGGTGGCGGTGTTGCTCTGGGATCTCGGGGTGGCGGCGGCGATGGGGTGTTTTTGGAGTTCCAGTTTTTAGGGTTTTTCTTTTTCAGGTGTTTTTGGGCTGCGGACTAGCCCATTTTTTGGGGCCTATTTTTTTTTTGGTGTCCTCTTAGGTTGGCTCCTTGCCTTCTTTGAGATGGGTCTTGGGGTATTTGTTGCCGGCCGGTGTGCACAAGTCCCTTAATCTTTGTACTTCGTGTTCAAGATTATAAAATTCCTTTGCCGATGAAAAAAATCTTGTACTCATGACTGGCCCTTGGGAAGGCCCAAGAGGCCTAGTCTAGGGCATCAAAAAATAGTCTAAAAGAAGAGGCGTTCCAATAATTTTTAGTGTTAGGCCGAGTAGGAGTCTTTTGAAGCCGAAAACAAGTTGTCCAATTAAGTTTTAGGGCTCTTAAAAACTGGCATTGTTGAAGCCCAACGATACACACAAAGCAAAAGCCCATTTGGTGGCTCAATAAAATCAAAGGATAAATACACTCATTGTTTTTTAGAAAATTATGTAGCGAATTCACACAGATTCTTTTAAAGATATGTTTTTGTTCATTTTATATTTGGGCTAAGTGTTCAAAAGAGAACTAACCTAAAATTTTGACATGTATTAATTATAAGAAATTTTTTTCGGTGGTCATGTGACCATTGAAAGGTACATGTAGCACGGCTAGTGCCCACATGCCAACATTAACGGTTAATTGACCCACCACCTCCACCAAAGCCACTCCTTGCCGCCTCCAATCGATGAAAAGCTGGTGGCGCAGGAACATGACGACATTGCCCGTGTCGAGCCTCTTCTCCTTGACAAACCAGTTCCACCCTTTGCTGTTTAATATGGACTAAAATAATTATATAAACAACTAATTCCGCTTTTGTTATTAGTTATAAAGAAATATAGGGCACCACTTCAGGATTAAGTCTAGGGCACCCAAATACCTTGGGCCAGACCTGGTTGCACTAAACCATATAACCAATTAAGTTTGATTAACAATTCTGATCCACTTTTTCAGGATCAGAATAATGTCCACTTAATGGGTACAAGCGACCAGTAGGGAGGGGTATTAGTAGAGGTGTCAAACGGGTTGGGTTGGCACGGGCACGGCACGAGCGCGACACGTTCGAAGGTGGCACGGCACGTTAGAGGCACGGTAAAATCCTGGCACGGCACGGTATAAGTTGGCATGTGGCACGGTCTAAGGTGGCACGTGGCCCGACACGACACGGTCTTCTACGGGCACGGCACGGGCACGACACGAAGTCAACGGGGCACGAGGCACGACACGACACGGCTTTATTCTAGCACAGCACGACACGACACGAGCACGGGAACGGCATGGCAGTTGGCCTGGCACAGCACGACACGGAAGTAGGACGGGGCATGGAACGGCACGGGCACGGTTCAAGCAAGTAGCAAGGCACGACACAGCAGCACGGCACGACATGACATGAGGCAGGAAAAAACCAAAAAAAAAGTTAAATATTTTATTTCCATGTATTTTTTGATAATCAAAAAAATAGAAGAATTTTTTTTGGGTTGTGTACTTGTGTTAGCGAATTATATATTTATATAATTATATCAAGTTAAAAAAAATGAAGTCATGACTCATGACCAAAAATTGAAAAAAAAATAAAGAAAGAAAAGGGAAAAACAAGTTACAAATTTTATAATTTTGTTTTTTATTTTTATTAGAGAGAGAGAGAGTTGGGACAAAAAAAAATATTGATTTCAAATGAATGATGTAATAGTAGCTCATCAATCTGTTATCAGAGCAGAGGTTGGACGCCCAAGGTAACCTTGGCGCTCAAGGTAAGGTTAGGCGCCCAAGGTCCTCCCTGGTTTACACCTTGGGCGCCCAAGGTGAGGTTGGGCGCTCAAGGTCCTCCCTCTCACTTACTCACAATAATGGACCTCCACTTTCTGAACCAAATTTCGACGATCGGAACCGTTAGATGTGTTTAAAACGTGTTTTCAAGGTCCTTCGCGGGGATTTGGCAAAAAATAGTACCCGGAAGGGCTTGATCGGAGTAGGTGTTTGTAAAACTGCTTTGCGAAAACCTTGTCCAAACAAGCCCTTTCGGCTAGTTGTTTTTCCCAAATTTTTGCATAGGACCTTAAAAATACGTTTTAAACACATCTAATGGTTCTGATTTTGTAAAAATTGATTAGGTGGCATTGAAGTGGTGCATTATAGTACTGAAATTCCATGAAAGGCACTAAATGTGTTCTGATCGTGTGGTTGCCGATATCGGATGATCATCGATTTGGGGGAGAATGATAGAATCGATAAGATATTAAATCGCAATGGTTTAGATCAAACATTCGAAAAAACGAGTCTGCACTTACCTTTCAATTCTATACATCGAACTTATTTGCATATGAACTAAGCTATTATGTTATAGTATAATATACGATAGCCACGCAATCGCAACAAAACTGTGACGATCCACACCGTTCACTTTGTTTGTGTTGATGTTTTAATGACTCTCGCCAATTTTTTAGCCTATCGGATTTTGAAAGGTCCTTCATCGCAACACAATTATGCCGATCTTCACCGTTCATCCCAAAAAATGGCTTTTGGGCCCCACTTTTTTGGTCCCGTGTGAGTAATCCGAACCGTTAAATAATTTCAACATAATGTTCTGTATGGTTTTGCAAAAAATCAGGCCAATTGGATATGCGTAACTCGCCGATCCAAGCTACGCACATCCGATTGATTTCAAAACTTGGAGTTTTGGATCTACCAGTTATGCACATCCAATTGACCTGATTTTTTGCAAAGTCATACAAAATATTAATTTAAAATTATTTAACGGTTCGGATTATTCACGCGGGACCAAAAAGTGGGACCCAAAAGCCATTTTCTGTGCACAAAGCTGTAGCCGGTAGCCCTAGGGTTTATGGGGTATAAATACCCCCTTCTAACAACAGGTGCCCACTGGCCACCATTTGTAACCCTACTGTAACTCATCTCTCTCTCTCTCTGCGATCTCTCTCTCTCTCACCGATCCACAACCACCGATCCACCACCATCCACCAGGACCACCACAGCACCACCACCGATCCACCACAGCACCACCACCGATCCACCACCAGTCCACCACAGCAACCACCATCGATCCACCACCGAGTCAACAACGATCCACCACCACCGAATCAACAACGATCCACCACCACCGATCCACCACAGCACCACCATCAATCCACCACAACACCACCCCTAGTCCACCCCCAATCCACCATCACCAGTGAACCTAACTCACATCTCTCTCTCTCTCGCTATGCGATCTCTCTCTCTCTCTCTGTGTGCGATCTCTCTCTCTCTCTCACCGATCCACCACCACCACCGGTCCACCACAACCACACCACCACCACCGGTCCACCACAACCACACCACCACCATCGATCCACCACCAGTCCACCACCATCCACCATAACACCACCACCATCCACCATAACACCACCACCTCCACCACCAGAAGTCCACAGCCGGCCCTAATCTCTCACCGATCTGTGGCTAGGGTTTGTGGGTTGTGGCTAGGGTATGACTCTCCCTCTCTCTCTCTGTGCCTCTCTCTATTTTGGGTTTGTTGCTAGGGTTTTGTGCCTCTCTCTATTTTGTGTTTGTTGCTAGGGTTTTGTGCCTAGGGTTTCAGATATTTGATTTAATCTCTTTTTTTCAGACTGTTTTGTGGCTAGGATTTCATATGGATGCTGGTAATTTTGATTTTGCAGTGGGGGATCTTAACCCCCACTCTGACTCTTCTGATGATGAACATGGTGGAAACCCTGTTTATGTTGCACCACACGAACATGGTTTGGACTCTGTAGGTGAAGCTGCCTCCAATGTTAACACTGGAACAGGACCTTCAGGTTCTACTCCAACTGCAGCTTTGACTCCTACAAATTCAACTTGTAGTGGTTCAAAAGGAAACGCACATCATGGGTATGGCAACATTTCTCTATAGATGAAGACTACAAAGATGAAAATGGTATTAATATAGGGCCTAAGGCTATATGCAATTATTGTGGCGTAGTATATAGTTGCACAAGTGTTCATGGCGTAGGGCAGCATGGTAGGCACATTCACAGTAAACGTCCAGATAAAATTGTGCATGTGAGTGCTGAATCTGATAGTAGTTTGCAAAATTTTGTTTATACAAAAGAAAAAATGAGAGATGGACTGGCCCGTTACGTAGCATCAGCAGAACAACCATTTACTTTTGGTGATGATATTAGATTTGAAAATTTT
>JAXBDA010008475.1:0-14762 GCA_036023075.1 Gaultheria prostrata | reverse complement strand
ATATAAATCAATCAGTTTTTGAAAAAACGCTACGTGTAACGTTTTTATCGAAAAATGCTTGGATCAAGCCCTTTCGGGTATTTTTTTTTTACGAATCCTAGCGTTGGACCTTAAAAACACATTCTAAACGCATCTAACGGTTCGGATTGTCGAAATTCAATCTCGAACGAAAAATCCCTTACATAAGCTATGTAAGGGAGCCCCTATAGGATCCTCTCCCTATATATATATATATATATTCAACGTATCCCCCAACGTATCGTATCCGGGTTTTTGGAAAAATCGCGTATCCGCGTATCGGTATCGTATCGTATCCGTATCTCGTATCCGTATCCGTGCTTCATAGATAGCTCTAAATTTGTATCAAAGAAACACATTGATTTGGTGAGGGGCAAAAAACTGGGTTTGGGGTAGTTGAATCAATCCATTATACGAATCTACAACCCATGGAGTAGGCAATTGGGAAATCATGTAAATGTTGTTGTTTCATAGCGTTTGGGTGTGCATATGTGTTCTGGGTGTCTTGGGGGCCTGGGGCACAACAATGAATTGATGTAAAAGTTGAATCTTCTGGTATTGCAAAGGTAGTATAAGTTATACGAAGGGAAAATCTAAATGTTGTAATACATGTCATTTTGCTTTAGTTAGGGTATTGTATGTTTATTTGCAAATAAAAAAAACTTTAGCTTAATGCTGCCCCTGCTGGCATTAAATACGGTCTACAACACTGTGCATGAAAAGGCTAACATAATAGAGTAACTCTTACCTTGTCTGAGACAGATGGAGAGACTTTCTTCAAGGCCTGCTCAAAATGTATCTTTTTGATAGTCAATGAGCTAGTGGCATCTGAATTGCTTTGAGATGTCAGTTTCTCCTCAAGTGCAGCCATGGCCGCTTCATTCATCTAGCGCCGACAAAAACAAATAGAGCAATTACAAAAAGCCCCAACCAAACCAAGCCAAGCCAAGCAGACATACACATAGGTTCAAAATCCGAACATTGAAACGGATCTAACCAGTGCAGAAAGATCAGCTCCGCTAAGGTTTTCACAAGCTTCATCTCTTCCAATGGCAATTAAATCCACACTGGCATCTATAGGTTTCTTCCTTGCAAGAGCTTTCAAGATCAAGCCACGCTCATCTGGACTTGGAAGAGGGACAAACAGGAGTTTCCCAAACCTTCCTGGTCGTAAGAGAGCACGGTCCATCACCTCAGGCCTGCAACATATTTTACCAAGATTATGCATGATGGCATATAGGAAATAACAGAAAAAAGCAATAGAAGCAAACTTTAAGAAACAAGGAAACACTGAATTCACCTATTTGTAGCACCAATGACATAAACACCCTGTCTCTGATCTGCACCATCTAGTTCTATCAACAGCTGCAATATTGAGATGAATTCATCAAGTGTATCTCAGCAATGGACTTTAGAAATAGTAAGCATTACGGTTTGTCGTCCATTTTGTTAGATTTGCCCTTGACTAACCAAAAAAGGTAATCAATCTGTACGAAGCTTGGTTTGGTTGGTTCGGGCTGGTTCCCTTTCCAAAGAGTTTTTCTTCCCCATTATTACACTAAAAGAGTTTGTGAAATTTTCAAGTCTATAAGCAAGCTGAAGTAATCCCTTCCAATTTTTCTTTTCTTTCTTCTCTTCCTTTCTTACTGACCCCAGATTGCTTTAAACCAAAAAACCCAATTGGTAACAAGTTCTTGAAATGAATAACTGAAATAATAAGTCATAAGGCACTTAACATTAACTGCCCATTTAGAAAATCGAAACTAAGCAATCAAACCTTTTTGAGCCAAGGAGCATAAAACATAAACCTGAGACACCCTAACAGCCGAATGGCAAGAAACAATCTGAACTTCTGCACTTTAATATCGAAAGGCCAAAAAAGACCTATTTTTTTAAAACTTAAAGTCTCTATTAACCTCCTCCTTTTTGTTTTCTCTTTTCATATATGCAATACCTACCTATTTCTAACAGGAATTAAATAGGATACGACCCCGTAGATAATGTCAAGAGAGTCACATATGAAACTGATAAACATACATCCCCTTAAGTGTATAGATACCATTGACTTTTACATTTTTTGGGTTTACAGATCTCCTTAGAAGGAACAGAACCAAAAGCAAATTGATTATACAAATATTTAAAGCAACACCAACTGATTATGTCCAGAGAACTTCACAAAAATGAAACGTGTGCATAGTGAATCTAGAGTCCGAACTTGCAGATTACTGGACCTGATTCAAAAGCCGCTCAACAACCCAGCCCCCTTCCTTTCCACGCTTTGTGGTCAAAGCATCAACCTGTGAAAATTGAAGCAACAGATCTAAACCTCAAGTCAAGCAACAGTAAGCCCCGAGACAAATATAAAAGTACTCTCTAAAATAAATAGAAAGGAGTGTTGCCATAACATCTCCAGCAATTTTTCCCAAAATGGAATGGTATTGCTTTACACCTACCAAATTCTATTGGCATGCTTATATCTATCAGCCAAACCCAATAAGAGCATAGTATTGTTCTCCACCAACCCATCCTCTAAAACCACCCTCCACCTGAGAGGATTGGTTTTGTTCCTCTAAGGATAGAGGATACAGGGAAAACAGCAGGTCATCCTCTTTATATAGAGTATGATATGAAAAGAGTTAAACAACTAATTTGTAGTTCAATTTTTCCATCAGATAGGTAAATTTGGAAAGAAATCCACAGTTCCTTTTAAAAAAATCAAAGTGATTCTATATTAAGAAGAAGTTGGAATGGATTTGCAGGGAAGGGGCGGACAGTTTCAGTTTTAGATATAAACAAATAAACAAGAAGTTGGAAGACAGAGCAATAAGGCCAGAGTGAACAAGGTAGTATAGTCATCCAATAACATTTTCAACTAAATTTTTTTATCTTTTATCCTCTCAACAAGGAACTTGCACGCTCCATCTACAAACAACTCATCTTGTTAAATGTTCGAGACTGATAACCGGTGACGGTAATGAATGGGTTGTATATGCTCCAAACCTAACCCCAATTAAGGAGCTCTTCAAAAGTGGCATTGGTAGAAATGATCAAAACTGTTTAAGAGTTTGTCCCACCGTGGTTAATTACAACCTCCAAAACTAGTATATGAGCTTGGGCAGCCTCTCCACTTATAGCCTGATTTTGAGTTGGATACTTTGACATGGTATTACAGCTAGGCTTTTGGACAAGACTGTGTCAATTGGTTACCCTGCTTTTTGTGCCTTAAGTGCATCTTGTTTCGCTGTTGTTGTGATCCCTACGTTATGGATCCGTTTCTCTCTTCACGTGCAGGTCAGGGGCACGTGGGGGAAAATGTTAGAGCTTGTCCCACAATTGTTAATTACAACCTCCAAACTAGTATATGAGCCTAGGTGGCCTCTTCACTCATAGCCAATTGGTTTCATATTGGATGCTTTAACAAAAGCCCCACTTTTAAGCAAAATGACGATAATTGGTTAAAAATGACAATAATTGGTTCCAAGCCACAAAAAATACCTCAGTTATACACTTGTAAGGGGACTCAATAAGAACAATTAAATAGTTAAATTCAATGAAGTGCTTTTGTTACTGGCACTATTCTCTCTACAATCCGTGGCTCACTCTACTTCTTCCCCATATTCAGTCAGGTGGAGGAGGTGGAGGTCCATTTGCTCCTTGGTTTCACGACTTAACATCCAATAAATGTGCGAGGATATAAATAACAATAATAACGGACCACACACCTCATCAAAGAAAAGAATGCATGGAGAACACGTCCTTGCTCGGCTGAAAATTGTCCTAACCGCCAACTCACTTTCTCCAACATATTTGCTCAGAAGTTCAGGGCCCTACACATGTAACACAATCAAAATCTCATTGTAAGTAGTCATGTGGACACATGAATGGACAAAGGAAATGAAGTGACAGACCTTGATATGTATGAAATTAGCTCCTGCCTCATTCGCAACAGCTTTTGCAATTAATGTTTTACCACAGCCAGGAGGTCCATAGAGCAAAAATCCTGTCTCTAGATCTACCCCAAACCCCTAGGAATAAAAAACAGCTAACTTTATGAATACAAAACTGGGAATTATAACAATGACCAATAATTTCCTCGTATCATGGCGATAGTCAGAAGAAGCATGTAAAGACTCTGGGAAGTAAGAAAACCACAGCGGTCAACTAAATTTGTACAAACACCAGATCAAAAGCGTTACGCATGCAATGCTCACACATGCGCAGAATCTAGCAACTCGTTACCCTATGTAGCACGGACACGGATAAGGACACAGAAAATGAATACAGATACGGATACAGACACGGGATTTCTAAAAAATTGACACAGGCACGACAGGGCACATGGCAAAAATAAATAATACTCCCTCCGTCCCAATTTGTTTGCTCAGTATTCCTTTTTGGGCTGTCCCAAATTGTTTGCTCAATTTCCTGAATTGGCTATAAAAATTTGACAAACTCTCCATTTTACCCTTTTCACTACTCTTCACTCGCTTTCCATTTTGCATTGAGGAAATTACTTTGAATTAGTACAAAACATAAAAAAAGTAAATCACTACATCGAATTCCCAACAATTTTACAGTGGTTGACATATTCAATTGAGCATCCAAACCAAAAAAAAAAAAGCATGAGGTTCAATTTTTTTCGTTCAAACAAAAGATGGGGAAAAAAATTTTGGTGAATTTGCGGGGGAAAATTTTGGGGTTTTTTTGGTTGAATTTAGCACCCTTTTTGTCAATTGAAACTTCATTTTTTGGGAAGATTTACAAAAGGGGAGTGTTAAATTTATTTCCCATCCAAGTTTTGAAGGGTAAGATTGGAAAACTGCGCACTTTTAAAGCCTTTGACTCTGACCCAATAAATTAGGGGATTCCCTGTACTGAACAAACAAATTGGGACAGAGGGAATATTTATTTTATACCAATGGAAATATAGTTATATGTATAAACATGAAGCTTCAATATACAAACTTCGTATATACATCATATTATACTTTCAAAAACAAATATTTGAAGTAATACACATTTACCCCCAACAAATTTCATTTTTAAACCCTGTCATGTCCCTAAACGTGTCCCTCCCGTGTCCCTCGCATGTTCCCGCCTTGTCCCCCGTGTGTCCCCTCCGTGTCCCCCTAAAAAAATTAATTAAATTTATGGTATGGGACACGCCACGAGGTATGTCCCATACGTGTTGAGCAGTGTCCCCGGCATGTCCTCGTGTCGAACACGGGGACACTCCAGCCTCTAGGATTGTCGGTGCTACATAGTCGTTACCCAAATAAGTAGTTCCTATAATTTGGTAAGAAGAGGAAATAATTCCAAAATCATGTACATATAGTACGTACATAACGATTACGGGTTTGACAAACTTGTCAGTTGGTGATGCTGCGGTCATGGTAAGAAAGCAAGAAAAGAATAGGGGTTGAGGAAACAAAAATCAAACAGCAAAGAATAATCCTTAGGATGCAAGTACTTCACAAATTCTTAACAGGACATGTTATGGAAGCATGAAAACTATGACATCCTAACTTCCCTGAGAGCTAGGAGGCAATGGCAGGAAAGCAAGAAACCAATTGAGGTTGAACCAACAAAAACCAAAAAGCAGAGAATATTCCAAAAATAGAACAAATTATCATGTCAGACTGTGTAACTAAAGACTAAACGTTCAAGTCCTACAAAGCTCATGGAATTGCTAAATGAAACTTCATAACTCGCTTGCATAAAATATTTAAGCAAATCCAAGCGTGTTTGTTCCTACCAAATATATGATTTCCATATATTCGGGCAGACAAGTACACTTCAATGGAACAGCAGAATTTGACAAAACAAGAACAGACCCATGATCCCAGTAATTAGCAGAAAGCTAAGAGTAACAAAATAAAACATATAACAAGAATAGTAGCTGATGACACAAGAGTAACAGAGTGTTCAATGGCAAGAAAATTCATATGACAAAATGATTTTCTGCCATTCAACAAATTACTTCAAATTTTTTCTTCTTCTGCAAATACGTAGGAAAATTAAAGAATACGAGGCCAGATGAAGTTCTCACATGCATATATATTGTCGTGAGGGCAATAAAAAATACAAAAACTTTGTTGTATTATGCATATGACATCAAGATAGCCCGATACTCATTTATTCACTCCAAATTTTCAAGGCCATTTTTCTAATTCACTTTTACTCCAATTTTAAGCTAGAGGGTGTATTGCCCATTGTAGAGCTTCAAATGACTCTTTCATTCAAACTTCAACTAAAATGGAACTAAAATTTGAGTCGAGGGCTGCAGATACTCTTAAGGGTTGTCTCAAATCCGAAGTTCCAGCTATGGGATATGGTCTCTCAAGGCAGTTGTGCGTTGGGGCAAATCATCGGGCAAATTCGTCTCCCCTGCTCCCAAAGTCCTGCAGTTGGTGCTATCTGAGTCCTGCCTCCTGACTTTGGGATCCAAAGGACGCAACGAAAATTAGGAGAGCCATGAGAGCTCAACAAAGATGACTTTAATCAGACTTACTGAGGCATAGGTCAGGTCATCCACAAATGCCCCCGACACAAATTTGACACACATGGTGCATTGACACTATTGTGACACATAATGTCTGACATGGTATGGTACAATCGGCCGTCAAGTATATAGATACCTTTACTTAAAGTTGTCTCCCATCCGACCTTTAGACGCTACTAATAGATGGAAGTTTAAGGGAAGAAAGCATCATTCAGAAAGAAAGCAATTTGTGCAGTAACAAAATCAAGAAATTGCCTCAACGAAAATTAAAACTATCCCTAAATCTTCTACCAAAAAATTCTTCTCAATTTCCTACTAAATTGACCCATGAATCATTAAAAAGACGATTACGAAACCAATCCATATAATAGACCTTGAAAGTTGTCAATAATCTCATGCACAGGATGACATGATCCCTTGCCCCTTGGAATCGCAAATTATACAATAAATCACTAATGCACATCTATAAGAAGTTTTATCATTTGCATTACAAGAAATTATGACCAAATACCACTAGGTATCCCCAACACGTAGCAATAACAGTCCTAGGGATCTCCACCAAGGACATTGAACGTCACTTTGCAATATGTACAGTACATGTACTGCCATTCCAATTTTGAAATTTGACAAAAATAATTCCAGATTTGGGCCGACCTGAAAGGCAGCACTCCAAGACAGTGTTCTTAAAGTCGTCCGCCTAGGAGCTAGGTGTGGGTCTAACGCCTAGATTAAAATCAGCCTAGGTGGCTGACTAGTCGGCCCCTCGGTGCTAGGCGCCCCTCCTCTGCCCAACTAAATGCCTAGTGACTTTTAGAACACTACTCCAAGATGACACATTCAGGAGTCACAGTGGAGGACGTAAATTGGGCATTTTAGACAACCATTTAACTAGACACATTCAACACTAGGCGCGCACGAGAGAGAGAGAGAGAGAGAGAGAGAGAGAAGACTCTCAAATTAATTCTTCTAATATCCTTTTGTACTGCCTCGACTTCAATGAACAATAACAAGATTAAGATGTAAAAATTACCTCATAATCGTCGGGATATTTTATCCGTCTAACTATATAACGATCAAACTCCTGTCTTAACAAATGGAGGCCCCCAACATCTTCCCATTTCACGTTAGGAATAGTTGAGAATCCTTCTCTTCTAGAAGAGGGTTGAACCAATTTAGCTGCTTCCTACAGAAAACAGGTAATAAGTTATAACCACCGCTGCGTAATGAAAACAATCACGAAAAAAAAAATTATTATTTTAGGTTACAAGAATGGAAGATCTAAATGAGCCAAAACAACCAACGACGCGACACGAACACACGGATACGGTATTTCTCTAAAATGTATGGCACGGACAAGTTGTGCATAGATATACATACCCATTTATACATCACCACAAACTTAAGTTCTAACTTAAATAATAGATACAATAAGTTAAGAAGAATCTAGACTGACATGGAACTCCGAGAAATCCTTAAAAACTAGGCATGGGCACGGCTAGGAATTCTCAATGAAATCCTTAAAAGGTTCTCCACAATTTCAAGTTGGTTTTGAATTGATTAATCGTACTTGTACCACATTTTTTTCCCACTCTGTATCGCATAGTGACAGGTCAGATACCAGAATTTTGATAAATAGATTCGGAAGTTTCTGTAAGTGTCAATCAACTAAGGATTTCTTAATCATAAACACCAAGCATGTGTTGGACACGTCGCAAGAGAGTTTCGGGCACGTCTCCGATTAATATTGTTTTTCCTAATTATGTACACGAAAGTAAAGAGTAATGGATGTGTCCAAGAATGTCCGTTAAGTGTCACTATCCAAAGACACATCACCTTCCTCCAATTGTCCGTGTTTCTTAGCTTCTAATAATAACTACTGGGTTTGAAGTAGAATCGTATTATGTTGCCACGGCAAAAATTGCATCCCCCCAGGTACCTCAAAATCAGCCATAGTAATGCTAAGGTTGTCCATTTCTTCAGGCAACCACGGAAGCTTCCACCATTCTTCAGTATGCTCCCCATCTGTCGGTTCTCCAGATAGCTCAGATTTTCTTCTGTCAATAATTCTCTTCATGGCAAGATTACCAGCCTTGTTAGCTAGGGCAGTCAAGTCTGCCCCGACAAACCCTGGTGTGGACCTGGCTAATTTAACAAGATCGAAAGCTCCGTCAACTCTAAGATCACGTGTAAGAACGGAAAGAATCTCAACCCTCGCATTTTCATCCGGAACACCTAAAACAATCTCTCGATCAAATCTTCCTGGCCTCCTTAATGCAGGATCAACAGCATCGGGCCGGTTAGTAGCTCCAATGACAAGAACATATCCGGGCCTGATATTGGAACTTTCTGCATTTGGCTCAGCATCAGCCAGTTGTACAAACCTGTACGATTCATCCATGCAAGTCATCAACTGTGTCACAATCCTTCTCTCCATCTCCCTCTGCAGATTCTCTCTTTTTGAAGCAATTGCGTCTATCTCATCAATAAATACAATAGAAGGTGCTGTCCTATATGCTTTAGCAAAAAGATCCCGAATGTTCTCTTCTGATCCACCTGAAATTTTAACCAGAGAAGACGTGCATAAAAATAAGCAATAGAAAGCCTTTGCAGATTAAAAATGTACATAAATATTAGCAATCTTCCATGTCATGAAGCTAAGCCCAAGGAAGTAGGAAATCATTTATTGGTTTATCTGAGATTAGCAAAAATCCACACAAGTTTTATATCGGCACAAATAGGGATCAAATCAATGTCCGAAAGGAATAAACACAAGCTTAACAAACAAAGGAGACAGTCAAGTTTTTGCTTAATACCTAGTTTGAGAAGGAACAGCCATATCAGCATAAAAATTGTGAAAGACCGTACCCTAATTTCAAAAGTAATGCATAATATGCTCAGCAGCTAACAGTTTAGTATTAATATGGGAAATTTATCGAAATGGTCCGTCTAGTTTCACCCCTGTCTCGATTTTGTCCCTTTAGTTTTAATTTCACACTAATGAACCTTGTAATTTCAATTTTGGTCGAATTTGGTCCAATCGATAACAGACGTTATGAAAATTGACGGAAATCCCAATTTGGGATTTTTTGAGGGACAGAGACTTTTCACCCACCCTTCTTCTTCCCCAACTTGAAACCCTAACCCTAATCTCTTTCGCAGAGAAAAACACATAACTGGATCCAAAACTCATCTCGTAAGTGTATGGATCATATTCATTTTTTACACCATAGATAACATGGATCATTTCGCTACAATGTGACCCTAAGAAAGCAATTGATTACTCATATTCGTGGCCGTTGATAAATTTAAGAAACCTTTTGATTGATATTTGATATGTGCAGAGAAAGCAAGATGACATGGTACAACATCTAGGCATATTGGTGGTAAGTCTTACGATTTCACGATCAGAGATATTATATATGCCACTCATTTCATAAGCACTCAATTTTACACAAGCACTAAAATTCACAAGCACTAATTACCACTATTCTAGGAAGTCCAAACTTCAAATGATGCACGTAAGACCAGAATTTTGAGGATGTCCATAAGACCAGAATTTTGTCCCTGTGAACGACGTAACCTCATGTTTTTAGTCCAGAAGGAGATGTATGGAATTAAGCCAAACATTATACATGAAAAAGGTTATGGAAATCAAAGAAAAACTGAGATGAGTTTATGAGCAAGTTGAGAGTTGGATCGAATAGATTTTTTTAGTAAATGAGATGGCTTTCAGATAGAATTTTTCCCCTGTTCCAGTTATGTGTTTTTCTCTGCAAAAGAAAGGATGAGGGTTAGGGTTTCAAGTTGGGGAAGAAGAAGCATGGGCGAAAAGTAATGTCTGCCCCTCAAAAAATCCCCAGTTGGGATTTCCGTCAAATTTCATAACGTCTATCATCGATTGGACCAAATTCAACCAAAATTGAAACTACAGGGTCGTTAGAAATTAGAATGAAATTGAAACTAAGGGACGAAATCGAGACCGGTGAAACTAGACGGACCATTTCGAGAAATTTCCCTACTAATATTGCTCCAATTCAGCACACGATAGGCCTTCATGCGACTGTAGAATTCAAGAGATGCCCCGATCATCGAAGAGTGAGTTTCATATCAGTAGTAAATATGGACGGTACTCTATTTTAGAGTTGAATGTGCACATCTCAAATCGCAAACCAATGCATTTGAAACCAGCATATTTCACAAGAACCAGAAATAAGATGTAAGCAACATGAATAAAAACAGAATAAATTGCCAGATGGCAAAGGAGGGAGGCAAAACTAACAACAATAAGGGGCAGAGCTAGAAATTTTGGATATGTTTGTTCTCAAGCTTCTTGGTTCCAAGTTCCAAGAGAAAATATCCCCGACACATGCAGGCACAGTGATACTGATAGCTTTCTTTTTGTTTTGGACTATAGGCAATTGAGTGCTAAGCCTAAATGATTGGTATTAGGAATTCAATGAATGCACTACTTCTTTTGGCATTATGTTTCAACCCAATACAAGAGTAATAATCATAGAAATTATTATTTTTAGAAAAGCATCCTCAGTGTATACATATCTCATTGTTTAGGTTTTACTGTATCACACTGTATTTGTATCCCCTGGGAGGGGGGATATGACTGTCACTAACTTTGTTTGATGATATGTATACTTCCACCTTAGAACTCAACTCTCCAAGTGGTATGCCTTCTGCAATTGTACTTTGCAATTGGAGTTTTTATAACACCAAGGATTGGGAGATTAGGTTTATTCACATACCATGATTTCCAATAATTTCCCAGTAAACCATAAACCATCAAGTTGGGACAGAAAAATGAAACACAATCAACAAACTCAGTAGATTGCATTTTGTGCAAAACTTAGACTTGAAAAAAGAAAGAGAGTGAAGTTAATAACTAGACAACCAACCAATTTAAAACATTGGCCTTTCATTTACAAACATGTTTGAATAACACTACTAAATTCACAACATAGATAAATAAATCAAAACACAAATGCAAATAACGCAATTAATGCATACCTGAAACACCAGAGACCAATTCAGTAGCTGAAATCTTATAAAATGGAACCCCAGTCTCATTAGCAACAGCATGAGCCAGCTTAGTCTTCCCACACCCCGGTGGCCCATGCAACAAAATCCCTGCCATTGGCCTCACCCCTAGCCACCTAGGCAACTGTGGATGGTAGAGTGGAACAATAACCTCCATCTTCAATTCCTCCACAACTCCTCCCATCCCACCCAAGTCCTTAAACCTTGGCCCATCCTTACCCTTTACCTCCTCCTCCATGCCACCACTACCAATAACATCAACTTTTCTCGTGGCCACCTTTTTGCCAAACACCTCCTCCAATTCCACATTCTTCTCCACCTTATCCTTTTCCTCCGCTGCTTTCTTCTTCAACTTGCTAGCAGCCTTCGAGTCACTATAACTAGCACGCAACATCGACTTCATTAAATCGAACTCCGGCTCCAAATCCTCCCCATAAACCGCATCTTCCGACGTGGAAACGGCACCGTCAGTTTCTTCCGTCGAGTCAGACTCCGATGAAGATGACATGGACTTATCAATACTCTTTCGTTTTCTCTGAATGTGTTGATCCTCCAAACGCTGCAACCGCTCCTCACTTGCATCGACTCTCTTCATCTTCTTCCTAGCAGATTGCTGATTGTCCATCTCGTAGTCTTCATCATTGTCAATGACGAGACCTGTATTGGAAATATTTGTTAGAATTTCTGCAAGCTCAAATAATAGGAGACAACTACAGGAACGACGACATCTAGAGATAATTATCTAAACAGAAAAATTAGGAGTACAAGAGAACATTTATGATCGAGGCACGGGTAAAGCGTTTTTCTAAGAGAAGAAACTGTTGAATAGCTTGATATATATTGTTGGGCCCATTTCCCAACAGCTTAAACTGTTGGGACAATTGGCATATCAAACTATTCAATAGAAACGTCCCCTCTAGCATTGGGTTGTATGACACTCCACTCCCAAGATGCAACGATCATCCAAAAAGGTTTGTGTGCAGCTAGAACTTACTCCGTCAACCAACAACCGCCAGCATGCTCAAAATTATTGAAAATGTATTAAACCAAATGCTAAGTATATTTATGGGAAAACTCAACCAAAACAAAATCTTAGTACAAATGTGTGATACACGGTCAAAGTTATCCCCTCACATGTATATCTCGCATTTTTTGTGCTCTGACACATTTCTACCAAGAACCAAGAAAGGGGTTACAAATAATTGCATCAAATGCATTATCAAGGCACTTAATATTACAAGTTTCTATTAAATCCATGAATGAGGTTAATGATGATCACCAATGTTTCCATCTAGTGAGAGCAAGTCCATCCAAGAGTCAAATCCCATGTCAACGCCAAATTTTTGCGTCGAGAATGGAAAATCTCTCTCTAGCCATGTGCCATCCCACGAGCCACTTCTCCATTCTCATTCAATCTAACCGATGGCTCTTGACTGGTGTGTCTAGTAAGGCAATCCCTACAGAATTCCTATAGATTAGCGATGGGAAGTGGATCTCAGTCGTTGAGATTTGAAGCATAAGCAAGGGCCTGAAACCGCCATTTTGAATTCTCCGTGAAGAGAACCCTATCCTATCACCTTTATCAAATTCCTACCTCTCTTACTTGGTGAGTAAAGACGCAGAAAATACTAACATAAAATAGTAAAGAATGAGACTCTGAAAGCAAACCCACGACTTAGACACTTTCTTTGCTCATTCCAAAATAAGCATCTAACTCTCAATGCCATTTTTGGTCGAATTTGGCAATTACCAAACTTGCAAATTCATTTGACACACTCCAATCTGCAAATTCATACACAAGCGTAAATTGGAGTAAACCCTTAATCGATGGCAGGGTGATTAAGTTTGGAAGACCCAATGAAGCCCTGAAAAATTAGAGTAAAGTAAAGAGTCTCTTGAATCGGAGTAAAAAAACTGAGTGAAGGAGCAGAAATTTGAGTGAGTGAGTTCAATTCAATTGTTGGGATTAGAGATTGTATTAAAATGACACTAAACCAGAGCAACCACTTGAATTCTTCTCGACAAAATGCGAATTAGTTTTCGTTTTCGTTTCGCGGACAATATTTTGGGAAAGGAGGTAGTATATCAAAAATAAAACCGTACTAACATAAAACCACCTGATGTGGAAGGATGGCCTTGGCTGCTCGATGTGAGGTTGTTGTTCGATTTCATGAGTTGTAGGGTACGTTGAACGGATCTGGTGAACGGTTGAAGCTTGTGTCGACCGTACTCGGGGAAGGTGGAGCGGAGGTAGCCGACGACGTCGTCGAGGGTGGCGTGCTTGGCCTTGCAGGACTCGATGTGGCGGCGGAGGACTCGTTCGAAGACCGTCAAAGACAGCCCACCGCCACCGCCACCGCCTCTTTTTCTACTTCCCATTTTCATCTCTTCAGCTCAGTTGAGAAGAGAGAGATCAACGGTTTTAGCTGTCAACGGTTTTAGCTGAGTTAGGGTTCTGTAGGGAGGGCTGTTCTTCGCGGCTCCCAACCGACCCCACCTCCCATTACCGTAACCCCCTCTAATAACTTAACTTTCCATTTCTTAGTTATTTTGTCTTATTTATTTAATTTAATTCAATTCTTTATTTATTTAATTACTTATTTAATTTTAATTTGGTTAACTAAAATTATGTTTTCAACTAAATTATGTTTTTTACATTTAAATTTGACTTTATATTCACAAAGTATGACTAGTGATTAAATTATATTTTTCTAATTAATTGGAATCCTTAAAATGGACTAATAAATTTGGACGGAGGGAGTAACACCACTCACCTTTGGCCTCTTGCA
The DNA here is from genome assembly GCA_036023075.1 of Gaultheria prostrata. Classification (NCBI taxonomy): domain Eukaryota; kingdom Viridiplantae; phylum Streptophyta; class Magnoliopsida; order Ericales; family Ericaceae; genus Gaultheria; species Gaultheria prostrata. The sequence continues at coordinate 404 of JAXBDA010008475.1, read as the reverse complement.
TCGATTCCATCAGCCATTTTCTTGTCTTTTTGTCTAAATAATTTTTTTATATTTCGTAATTTGTTGTTTAAGTTTTCGTCACTATTTTTTTAATTAATTATTCATATCGATGATAGTAATAAAAAAAAATACATGTAAGACGACACTTGTAGTCGACAAATAAAAAAATAATTGTTTGATAATTTTTTCGTCTTTAGTGATTTTTTTTTCTTTTTTATTTTGGTCATAAGTTTTTACCTTTAGACTCCTCCCGTAGAGATAGATGATTATTCCAAAAAAATATTACGAGTACCTAACGACGTGTAATTTTTGCATTTTCACATTTTGATAGTCCTTACTGGAGGGGACCGGATAAAAAATACTCTCGGTCTCATTTTCACATTTTCATAGTCAAAAGACGTGTA
>JAXBDA010008474.1:0-14765 GCA_036023075.1 Gaultheria prostrata | reverse complement strand
TATGATAGCTCCAATTATGGAATTATAAAAGAAGGAAATTTGAATCTATGATTGCTACAATGATTTGATCTGCTGCCTTGACTGGTATCAATTTGGGCCTTTGATTGCTACCATATTATTCCCAATAAACATAACTGGCCAAAACCCGGCCACCGGAACGCCACACCTTTCGGCTACTTTAGTACCATAAGAAGATAACAAATCAACCACCACACACACAACATTCCCACCACCACCGCCGCCGCCGCCACCGTCTTCGTGTCCCTCCTCCTCCCTCATGAGCTCGTGAACGAGCCGCTCTAAATGGATAGCCATGTGTGGTTCTCCATGGCCCACTCGACCGCAAAAAAATCACGTGGCGCATCCTCCTCCAACCCGTCCGGAATAGACAACAAAGAGATACCGTTGTTTTGGTCTTGAGGATGACCAATTTTGCAGTGGATGAATTCTGGGGTGACCACCGCCGGATGGAGGAGCATGGGGGTCATGTGCCCCTGCGCCGGGTATGGTACCATGACTATCATCTTCTTCTTCGGCAAACTCTTCTTTGGACACTTCATTGTTTCAGTATTCGTTGCGTATGTAAAACCTCCACGTACGACGATCAGAGCCGGCTCATGGGCAAATCCCATGAAGCCTGGGATTCAGGCCCACCAAAAATTTGGGGCCTCCAATTATTTAGGACACCTACATATATATATTAGGATTTATTGTGTACTCCCTCCGTCCCTTTTTAAATGATTCATACGGGAATACGTGCAATTTCAAATCCCTATAAAACATATTTCTCTATATGATTTTTTAAATTTTTTATATCAAATTAAAGTGCTCATTGAGTACTTTAATTTGGTGCAAAAAAAAATTAAAAACATTTTATGGAGGTGCCTTTTTTAACGTCCACAAAAATACACGTTTTCCAAACGAATCATTTAAAAAGGGACGGAGGGAGTAATTAACATGTCCCTAGAAAACTTAAATGGATTGGCTATTTTGTCCATTGAGAAGGATATGGTGAAGAAACTTGTTTATAAATATTTAATTAGTATGTTTGCCGCTAAAAGTGCCAGAAGACAAATGTTTAAACGGTGGATTTTGAAATATTTTAACCGGTTATTTATTTTTGGATAACTATAGGTTTATATTCTGTAATGGTAAAAATTTTGTAATGAAATTTATAAAGACTTTTTATTGACCAACTTTTGTATGCAAAATAAAGAGTGGGTCTCGTTTAACGAGTTCGATTCAGGCCTCCAAAATCTATGAGCCGACTCTGACGACGATACGAATTCGGAATTCAACAAGACAGTCTAACAACAACAACGGCGTTTGTGATGTGATGACACTTGAAGAGAACTATCTGCTATATTTAAAAAGAACAAAAACAGACTAATATTGTGTGACAGATGGGTGGTTTTGGCCAAACTTGTTAAAATTCGATCTCATGGTCAATGATGGAGCTAAGGAGGACAAGTGGTGGCGACTGCCACCACAAGGTTTTTAAAAAATGTAATTATTATACAAAAGAAAAAAGTTTTTATTCCCAAATTATATACACTCGCACCACTAGATTTTTTTAATCTGTCATCCTATAATGTAATTTTGTCTTTTTAGTTTTTAGGTACATATTTTCGTCACCAAAAAATGTAAAATCCTGATTCCGTTTCTGCTTATGGTGATTTCTTCTCCTACCAGTTTATTTGTTCTAAAGCAAACAATATACGCAGTTTTTTTCCTATTGCTGTTTTCCCACTTTATTTGTGTATACGCACTACGCATGCAGTTCACACATTGCACTTTCTTAGTTTGAGTGAATTAAATTGGAGGCTTGGAGCCAATCTTTTTCATTGTTCTATTAAAAATAAAAATAAATAACACAAATTTTTTTGACACACCTCAAATAAATAACACTAATTGACACACCTCAAATAACCTTCAAATAAAGTGGGTTAGTAGTATTTATACATGGAAATAGCTACAATACACATTCATTAAATGTGTATATCATATGCATCTATTGTATGGTCCATACTCCATAGTGTGCTACCTTATTGGTAATTGTAATATTTTTTTAGTGTTTTATAACTTTTCAGCAATAAGATTAGTAATATTTTCTATGATTCATAACATTTGGCGCGTCTCGTAACTTTTAAAAAAAAGTTCGTAACTTTTATAAGGTGCATATGATACACACTTAAATATGAGTGTGTATTGTAGCATTTTCCTTTATACATACACTAATCAAACCCGGCAGTGAGATTTTCGAGGTCCTAGTCAAGCTTTAAAAATGAAGCCTCTCATTTTTCTAGATATACTTTAAATGCTGTACAAAAGGAATAAGATTGTTTATCATTCTGTGGCACAAGGCTTGTATCAACGTTGCTGAACACAAGTTCACGAGTTCAAGTCCCAACCCCCTCAATTTTAATTTTAATTTTTTTTTTGTGCAAGTTCAAAAACAGATCACGTAAAAATTGAAGGAGAAGTAGGGATTGAACTCGCGACCTACTAGTTAAATGACACAACTCTTACTACCGTACGACAATCACGTCTTTGTGAGTTGTTTGTCTGCTGTGAACAAGTGACAAGTATCGTGAAGGCCTAAACGTAAACGTCAAGGCCTGAACGGTTTAATGCGGGCGTGCCAAGATTGGATTGCAGTTCAAATTGTTGAGATAGGTCTCGTGTCTTCTCCTGACTTCGTACCATAGGCAATTGGTGTGATCCAAAGGGTAGAATCACATAGGTTCGTCGTGCCTTATCGAAAAGGACTTATAATTTTCCAAACGGTTTTGAAAAATGAGTGTAACGAGATGAAATAAAAAATCAAACTTTATTAATGATGATCAATAAGCTTGGGTACAAGGAAATATAAATGGCGAATGCTAAGCTAGGCTAGATAGACGTTTGAACAAAGAAACAATAAAAAATCCACAAAAATGGAAGGATAAAACTCTGAGAAGAGTAGTTTGTAAGCATGAGCTTAATGGTTGAGAAACCCTTAATCCATCTCCAATCTTGCATTTATAGGCTACGGGTCTGTAATTTAGCGCCTTAATCTTTATTTTGATTTTGAACTTCCCACCTAGGAATTAGTTGCACGGTTGATGATGATTTATCCAAGTAGTTCCGCTCCATACATACTCCTTGTAACTGTTTTCTCTTTTAAGCGTGAAAGCCAATAATCAAAGAGTCCTTTCTTCTCAGGTCTCGCTGTTGCATTATCGGTGTAACTTCTCCCCATTGAAACACGGATGACCAATGGCTGAAGAGCCCAAGCCTTAGCCATCTCTATCGCTTTGTATAGATAACAAGTGGGCAGACTTATAACTTCTTCACCTATTTTTGTGGGAAGTTAGGGACAAACCTCGTATTTATCTTCCAACAATCAGCCATTTAGGAGCTGACACTCTATGGGTAAAATGGGTGCATGTCTATATTCTCAGAGGTCAGAGCTTGTGGGGGATTCCAACTCCTAATGAAGCTTCTTGGGTAATTAGGAATCTAATGAAGCTGCGACCTTTCTGCAAAGATTGGGTTAAATCTGTTATTGGTAATGGTAACGACACCTTTCTTTGGACTGATAATTGGCATCCTTGTGGGGCTTTATTTCAGCGTTTTGGGGATTCTATGGTAGCTCTGTGGTAGCACATAGAGGCAGAGCTTTAACGGCTAAAGTGTCACCTATCATTGACCATGGTTGCTGGAAATGGCCTAGGCAACGTAATAGGGTTATTACGGAAATCATACGGCAGACTCCAGCTAATTTCCTCCCTAATCCATCTACTCTTGATAGGGTTACTTGGACTTTAACTTTGGATGGTAACTTTTCAGCCACATTTGCTTGGGAGGCTATTCGGCACCGATACCCAATCCAACCATGGCATTCTGTGGTGTGGTATGGTCAGGGTGTGCCTAGATGGAGCTTCATTGAGTGGTTGGCTGTTTTGGGTCGGTTGGCTACAAAAGATAGGTTGGTTGGTTGGGGTATGGTGGTTCCACCTCATTGTTCTTTTTGTTTGACTGACATGGAATCCCATAACCACCTTTTCTTTGACTGTCAGTTTTCTTCTCTCATTTGGAAACAAGTTTTGATTCGGAATGGGATTGCTAGGCATGTTGTGTCTTTAGCTCAGGAATTGGATTGGGCAATCCATCACAGAGGAGGGAAAAATTTGTGAGATTCTTTGTATAAACTCTCTTTGGCAGCTTCCATTTATATCCTTTGGGGTGAGCGTAACATGAGGTTATTTCAAGGTAAATCCCGGAATGTCGATGGGGTGGCGTTGGCTATTCTCAATTCAGTTCGTCCTACGGTTAGCTCTTGGTCCTCTGTTAAATTCTCTGCTCAAAACAGGAAGCTTTGTGATAATTGGCTTTTAGACTCTAGCTTTTTTGCTGTTAACAACTTTTGATAGCTTTTCTCTTGTTTGCCTTTTGGTTGTATTGGTCTCTATTCAGACCTTTGGTTGTATAGCCTGCCAGGGGATGCCCCGGTTGTTTCTTTGTAAGCTTCATGCTTGCTTTTTGGTGAAATAAACTTTACTTACCAAAAAAAAATAATCAGCCATTTATATTTCAAATTGCTGAAGATATAAATAAATCCATTATTTGTAACAATGAACCGAATTAGGCTCCGTTTGGGAGCCTGTTTTTCTATTTTTTGCTTTCTCTGTTTTGGTTTTTGGGTGTTTGGCAGCCAAAGGGAAAAACAGTTTCTCCCAAAAACTGTTTCTTCATTTCTGGTGATAGAGAGAAGAAAGCAAAAAGAGGCTTACACCTCATTTTCAATTTCTACTTCTGGGTTTCTCTCATCTCTCTCCCAAAATGCATTCTGCACATTTCTCTCAAACACTCATCCCAGATTCAAAAGTCATTCTGGCCATAATCCAAAAAGCCAAAAAGTTAAAAATGAAAAGCTGAAAAGTAGGCTCCCAAACACCCTCTTAAGCCAAAATGGATTAATTACCAATCGAGATCAATCGGGCCTAAAATACCAATATGGCCCAACGATAATTAATATGTGTTTGGCCCTTAGTCATCCATTGCTAGGCCTATGAAGTCCAATTTATCCTTTTTGGCCATTAGTTATGGTATTTGGCTAAATTTATCAAATTTTGGTGTAAACAGAAGTACATAAAATATTGGGCCGAAAGCTGGAGACCCTAGGTGGTCGCCTGGTGAGCCTACCCTAGAGCCGGCCCTGACACTAATAAAGAACACTTGGCACACCGCAAACAACCTTCCAATGAAGTGTGCTAGTAGTGTTTATCAGTTTATACGTACTACACTAAATTAAGACCTGAGTTGGCCGTTGTTGGAAAAGAACACTGGACACCCATAGTATTATTTTTTTTTATCCGATGCAGCTGCCCCCATTGTTTAATAGTGGTATATATTTTTACACATGATAATACATGTCTTAATGTCTAGAAAAAAGGCTACAACTTTTTGGGAACTTATTTCTCTTTTTTTAGGATATAAAAACAGTAATACAGTATGAAACAAACTTTAATTTAATGCCGATTTTCCGATATACTAAGAGAATTTTTTTTTTCTTTTGAGTTTCAATAAGAGAATACGGTCTTGGTTCTTCTCGGGACTAGTTCGAATACCGGTTGATATGATCGAATACTAGTTACCAGAGCTTGTCGAAAAATATTAATCATGCTAAAAATCGCAATGATCGAATACCGGTCGATATGATTTCGTAAACGTATTTTTCTAGAGATAAATGGATTAAATATGCTTCCTTGACACATTTGAAATCCGGCGTTTTAATATCTTTTTTGTGCAAAATAAATGCATTTAGAAACATATCTACCGGTACTGGATCAGCGCAATTTTTGGCGTGGTCAATGTTTTCAACAAGCTCTGAAATATAAACATTTTGGATCATCAAAATAGTCCCGAGAAGAACCCAAAAATGCTCATGACAAATGAAGTTGGGGAAGGAGTGCATTTCAACAAACTCGTCAGCAGCGTTGCTTCCACCAAAAAAAATAAAAACTAATGTTCGAGTTCAGCGTATTTAAAATTAGATGAACTCGAGCTGAAGTGAAGCTCAAATAATTAAGTTCAAGTTCGATAGGGTATTTATGTACTTCCATCCTTTCAAAAAAAAAAGAGATGTACTTCAACTGAGTATGATTTTATTTATTATTTACTCAATTATGGAGCAAACCTGTAAGCGCGTCTGGGTGGTGTAGTCGGTTATCACGCTAGTCTCACACACTAGAGGTCCCCGGTTCGAACCCGGGCTCAGACATCATTTAAATTTTTTTTCCAATTTGACCCAGGCATTGGCACCCTGTTCGAATGGGTTTTTGAAACCGGTTTTTGAGAACCCATAGGTGTTTGGTTTCCCCTGGTGGTTCCCCAAAAAGTGATCGAAAAGTACAGTGGGCTAATGTGGAGAGAGAGAGAGCAGTGAACAATTGAGAACCACTTTTGAGGACCCACATTTGAGAACCACTTTTGAAGTCCCTTTTCAGAAAAGGTTTTGAGAACTGGGTTTGGGAACCCATCCGAACAAGCCCACGCTTTCATTTGTTTCAGCAGTTAATTACAAATTCAAGAGATGCGTACAACAAAATCTCTATGTTTTCTCTATCATGATTTGGGTTCAGGTTGCATTCATGTGTTTATTTCTAGATATGGTGAGGATGATATTCAAACTTTTATCACGGGTATAAACTAGTGCATTATAAATTAACGTTAACATAAACCCACATGCAGCCGTCTCTCCCTCCATTCCAAATCATGGATGATTGAAAGCTTCACAAAAACTTGCATAGTGAAACAATAAGCGAAGTTCAATTCAACAAAAGAAAACAATAAATGAAGCTTGAGAGGTCAAGCTAAAGAGATTTAAATCGTCAATGGTAATGAACCTTCTCTTCTAATCTTAAACCCTAGCCGCTACTATATTGAGTTGCATATTTTTTGCTTTTTTTTTATCAATTTTGTTCAAACATTTTAACGAATTTTTTTAACCTTTTGAATAGAGGTACACTATATACATCCAAAAAGAATATAAAAAATAAATATATTTTATTAAAAAAATCACTAAAGACGAAAAAAATTGAACGATGAAATAGTAAAAAACTTTCGAGATGAGTATTTTGAGAGATGAAAAGGAAAATATTTAGCTGTGTGTGGGTTTGGTGATCCTGAGAGTGAACCTGCTAGACATCTGGCTCATAATTGAGCTCACTTGAGACCTTCACCTAGCCTGTGCAGATAACAATGCCGTTAGCGCCTAACCAATTTGAGTGGACCAGAAAGTCACTCTGATGGTTAAGTGAGAGGAGGGCTATAGAGGAGAAAGTACAAAGAGAGTGTTAGGGTAGAGTTGATTGTTGTACTTTATACAGTGTTCTTCTGACTTGTCCTCCAAGTACTTTTGTGCACTGGTAACCATTCGGTTGACGTCATCCCTGGCGAATAGGATAAGGATGATTACACGCACATGCCTCGAGCTGCCTTCCGCAAGTCACACTTGTCCTACTGATCAAGACTGAATCTGGTGATGTCCAAACCCTCCAATTCATCCTAGGCGGTAGGAGCCAACTCCGGTTCTGATGACATAGTGGGCGGATCCGGATTGTGGTACGGTTCGATCAGACCGAAATGGTGAGCCAGGTTGGGTTAGCAATCGATTGGCCCTCAGGGGCCATTCGGCCCACTACACTGTAAATTCTCTGAGAAATGTCAAGTTCTACTTACAGCTCGTTTGGATAGGGTATTAGAAGGGGTATTATTTATGAGCTTGAATGACTAATCTCGGGCCCACACCACATCCATGATTTGGGACATTTTGGATAGGGGTATTATTTGTGGCCCGTTGGATTTAATTTAATACCCCCCGAGGTGCTAATTATGGACTGTCCAGACCCTATCCATAAATAATACGCCTTCCAATACCCTCAATCCACCACATACCTTTTAATTTATCATTATCCTCTCATTTCAACCTACAAAACAAATTAAGTACTATTTTATCCCTCTTATTTTCAAAACCTTCCAAACTACTTTTTATCCAACATTCATTCAGGAATGTCACATTACTATTTTATTCATCCAAACTCATCCCACGTCCTTTCGAGCAGTCAACTTGTTGTCCATAATTATGCATTCAACAGGTCTTCTGACTTGCACTAATTTTTTGGCTGTCAAAGTGAACTTTCCAACCATTTTTCATTTCCTGTCAAGTACTGTATTTGTTAACTTTCCAACTCAGAGAAAATCCAATCCAGCGGGGATTTCCGCGTCTTGGGCCTCTGTCCGAACCCTGAGCCCACACACCCATAAAACAAACAATTCCAAGCCCGTCCAACCCATTCCCTTTCGCGCGAAAATTATATTAGTTAAAGCGGCGCGCCTTCATTACCTCCACTCTGTACCGGTGTCTGGTCGTTTCTTCTTTACCAAAAAAACGACAGACTAGGGCACTTCTCTCTCTCTCTCTCTCTAATGGACAAATCTTACGCCAAACTTCCGACTACCAACTTGCAAGGTTCAGTCCCGGTACGCTTTGTTTCTTTACACAAATGTGCATTTCTTTTATGCTTCTTTCATGATCTTGGATAACTCAAGAATTTTCTTATATTGTTTTGCATGTTCTGATTTGCGTCAAAATTCATCACGATTCATTTCTGTTGCACTCGAAAAAGAAAATCGGGATTGCTACTATATTTGATGATTAGTTTTCTATGCTACCAGGTCACGTATGGATGTCCAATAAATTAATATGATCGTGTGACTAAGAACTCGTACTATTTGTTCTTTGATGCCAGTGAAGTTTGTTTAGATGGTCAAATTTAGAAATTGTCATATCTAATGGTAATGCTGAATCTTCAGTAAGTTCATCCAAGAGGGTGAAACCAGTAAGATTACTCGGACCTAGCCCCTGGCTAGTGAACTGCGAGATTTGCCGGATTAGTCGTAGTCGGGGTGAGCGTTAGTTATCATAAAGTTAGAATAATTTGGTCCTCTATTCATGTCGATAGTGAATTTCTAGTTTTTAACCACAAGTGAAACTTCTTTTGCCCGGTGATGATGGATTTTTGCTTCTGAGTTACGTTCTAATTTGGCTTCATTAATGTCAATCATCCCGCGGGTTTTATGACCTGATGATTACTAATATTGTAAAAGCAATGAGCAAACATTGTAACAATTGCACTGATAATTGCTTTTACTGAGCGTTTCTCCTTTGGATCATAACTTGATATTCAAATACAGGCAATCATCAGTGAAGAGAAGAAAAGCACTAGTTATAAGGGTATGAATTATGAGGCTAATATTGGAAACCCTTTATATCCATTTGAATCCAACTCACAGTTTCTTTAATCGCTAACGAAATTATATGCAGCCCCTGAAGCGAATTCACCACTATTGCCACCAAACAATGGTATAAGTCGGGCGCAGGGATATCAAACTCTTGGAAGTCCAAGTGGTAGGCAATACTAATGGTTATTTCCAATGCTTGATGGTTGATTAATATAATGGTTAACCTACTTAAGTACCATGTTGAACAGCCATCTTTCATGATTGCTTTTATGTAGATCTTCTATTTAGGGGATAATTGTTATAAGTGGCCCACTCTTGTCGAGTGATCACGAACAGATCTTTCACTTATCTTGGTAGAACAATGCAATAGATAATACCATCCTTGCACAAGCTGAAAGAAATTTCAATAATCCTTTCCAAAAAATGCTAATCCAGTTATCATCTGCTTTAACTACTTGATTTAGCTATGTTTATTTGCAATCCTGAATTATGTGCAAAACTATGGTACAATATTTTTAGACTTATCTGATTAAAATCAAACTCGGCAAGCTGAATGTACTTGCAGCCGCTTTCAATTAGTATTATTTTCGTTCTGCATTGAGAATGCATGACAACGATGGATAGGCATGTATAGGGACGGAGCCCGGCTTTGGCCACGGGGGTGGCACTGTTTAATGGAAAACAGTTACTGAGTACACGATATGCAGAAAAATTTAAAGGAAAAAATTAATTAGGAAGTCATATAATCAGGTTTTGTTATGGGCTTTTTTTGTGGAAATAAATAAAGGCTTCTTCCAACTCTCTTATGATATTCAAATACAAGAGATTGCAATATTAATTTTTCCTAATCCCAACTAACAAAGCTCTAAATTGCAATTTTTTTTACTTTTGTACAATGTATTAGTTTTTTTTTTTTTTTGTATACCCGTAAATAATTAGTCAAACCACTTTAGTCTATAAAAAATACTTATGTGTTGAAAAAGTCCGGGTGACACCTATCCATTCCACACCCTCTCTATGTTAGCCCCGTCACAAAATAAAATTGGCCAATCGCTCCAACAGTCGCCGCTTTCTACATTCATAGCCAACATAGTTCGTAAAGAAACATACAATAAAAATGCCAAACTTTGAGAAATTTTTTAATGTTTAATGTGTCATGAAAAAAAAAATCACAAAGTGAAATGTGAAATGTGGGAGATAGAGAGAGAGCTGATAGGGAATATATAGTAGGGGACAAAATAATTAAAAACCATGCAGAAGTACTGCACGAGATTTGAACATGGGCAGGGTGCCCCATGCTCTGGCGCTCCAACCACGTTGGCAAAGCAAGTTATTGCAACAAGCTTCTTCTTTTTTATTTATTATTTCTCTTTGGAATTTTTTTTCCCCGGTGGCATTTTTGAAACGGGGGGTGGCACGTGCCCTCCTCTCACCCTGCCTGGGCATGTAAGTGGTGCTGCTTATTCTAAGTTTATCTATTCTATCTGATTCGATTTAGCTATCCTCCTCCATCATGTGGCAAATGATGTAGAGTTACTTGGAATAGCAAGCACAACGTTGGTTACATGAAAGTTATCTTATTTATTGTGTAGAGATTTTTTGTCCACTACAACCTTGTAGTGGACATCAGGTGGTTTCATGGAGAAATCTGTAGTTTGATACTGCAAAAAAGTGTTTGCTAATTTTCAGTGGTTTCTTTACTGCGTGTTTTGCTTCAATTGTGCTTTATTATATGAGGTGAGAAATGCAATTATATGGCGATATCTTCATTCTTAGACATATTAGGCATGTGCCACATGTCCAATCAATTTTTCTCCTTCCCTTTACAATCCTTACCTCAGCTTGGCTTAACTCCTCTTCTCCTGAACTATACCTGAAGACTTTGCCATTCATATGCTAAGAAAATCTGTATGTCAACATACTCCACAGTTGATGAAAAATACTTTGTGTAAGATAAGATGTTTAAAGAAAATCATGATCTGTACAGTTCCCATGAGGCTTTTCCTTTATCAATTGGGCTTACTTGTTAGTCCCACGATGCTTTGTGTTGTAACCTACTGCAGCAGTTTCCTCAATGTACTTTGTATGACCGAAAAATAACAAGAAAAGTACGCAGAAGCTGTCAATTTTTGTGTTCTTATCTTACAAGGCTATGTGTTACACAATGGCACCTGGGTTAGGGCATTATGTATTGATGCAGACATATATGCTTCTGATAGTTGCTTATATTACCCTACCTCACTCATATGCAGACGGAAATACACAACAATCAACTAACAACTGGAAGGGATGGTTTAGCATCTCATTATACACACCATATTTCAATGTGGACACAGACATTGTGTTGAACAGATTAATAAGTTCGTTGTACCCCATTAATGGAGATTTTTTCAACAAAGTTAATGGAAACCCTGATCTGTGAGTTCTTCTAATTTTTCTTTATAGGTTTTACTTCATCTATCTTATGCCAATGTAACCTTTGGTTTTACTTAAACTGTGTTCTGTTTCTTTTAGTCTTCATTTACATAACTAATGCTATGTTGGAACAGTATGTGGGGGAAAAAATTTGAACTTTGAAAAGGGAGTATGTGGAGGTGGGATCTTAGGAGAGGAAGGATGAGTAGTATTGATGGTGGTCAGGATGAAATATCAAGTAGAAAAGTGCGAAATATGTGAACTAGTTTAAGATATGCTGCTTCTCAAACAGAAGTTATCTGTATAGACCTTTAAAGTTGAAAAGGGATTACAGAACATGGAAATCTGAACACTTATTTTCCATATGTTAACAGGAAATACAAACACAGTTGCCGAATAGAAATCGATTGATTAATTGATTGAGAGACTGAGAGATTCTCGACCAATCAATAGTCCATGGGATTCACATTTTCGATGTGCTCTCTGTCCAAGGCGCAAAAGGACAAAAGAACAGAAGCCTCTGGCTGAGTGCGTCAATAAATGCAATAGCTAGTGGTTTACTTGAACTAAGATTTCCTAGGCAGCTAAACATCAGTATGCATGACTGTGTTGTTCGAGAACCAATTGGGCTTGTTCTAATGACCTGTCCAAGGAGGAGATTTATGATGTATGGGCATATTGCACATTACTCTTAGTGGAAAAGAATTTTGGAGTTGCTTCGGTTGCTTTAGGTGCTGTTGGTATGGTAGGTTCATACTTTGACCGAGGACAGCTTGTAAATGCCATTAACACATCTTTGCTTTTTTTCTTTTTTTCCTCTTTTTTTTTTTTTTTTATCGATAACATATCTTTGCTGTTTCCTTTTCATTCTATGCCTAATTTCCAGATCTTGCGGAACAAGTTACGAAATGTGCTATCCTTCATCCACATTGCTTATACATTCTCTTTTTCAATGTGTACCCTTCCTATGTCCATTGCATTCCAATAATTTTGTTTTGCTGTCTATCATATCATATGCTTCCTGATGCTTGCTGTTCTGACACTTTCAGTTATGGGCTTATCTGGATTTCTACCACGTTGGTATTTGTAATTGCTTCCCTTGGAAACTGTGCCACCTACCTGATGGACAAACGCAATGACACTAGTATTTCTTGGAGCTTTGATGTCAGCTATGTAGATGTGGCTGCATGCTCAATATTTGGCTATGTCGTAGTCGTGCCGTTGGGATTTTACTTCTTGCTTCAGTATCTGGGTTCAAGCCCCAGCCTCGTTTGCTTTTGGTGCATATGGGGATATTCACTCTTCATTTTTGTTCTCAGCTCTGTGAGTATCAATTGTTGCTTTAGAATACTCCTTCAGCCTCAGATAGACTGATGAATGCAGTGGCTGCTTGCACTGCCACAGAACCTTTCTTGTTTATTGTTATTTTTCTTATTTCATACAAAATCTATCCTTCTTGCTTGCAATATTGTAGTTATGTGATCTTCTTTCACATTCTCCTCTACATGTCCAGTTTTTATTGGTTATCCCTCTGGAATTTGTCCGGTGGACTATCATCATCATCACTGGTGCTACATCAGCTTCCTTCGTTGCCTTGAACCTCAGGTCATCTATGCAGGGGAATGATCTGACACTGGTGCTAGTTGCTGCATTTGTTTTGCAAATGGGTTTGGCGCTCTTCATCAAGATGTGGTTCTTTGCATAAACTTGCCACGGTGCAGTTTGTGCTCAGTTGATATGTTTCCTTTGTGATAGTAGATACTAACCCCGTTGAAGCTGGATTAGCGAAGAAGTATTTTTTTGTCTTTGATCTATACTCTGGCTTACGTTGTAATTTTGTAAAGCAAAGAAAATTTGACAATACCAAAGTATTCAGAGATCGGTGAATAGTTTGGGAGAGTAGCCGCAGAAAAAAAGAAAAAGAAAAAGAGAGAATAGTTTGGGAGTGTATTTTGCTTGTGTTTTAAGTGTTGAATGTCCAGTTATTATTCTGCTAGTAAATACATATATGAACCTTGCTTTCGCGTAAATCTAATTTTGGTGAAGATTTTGATTCAGAATGCCTCAAATCAGTGTGATTTTATGTGCAGTTCTCACCACATTATTTTGTTTGGCATGCCTATGCACATAGGGCTATTTGTGACTTACTCAATGGACCTATCTAGGCTTTTCAGTTTCGTACTTAAATTGTGATATTTATCAAACAGAAGCAGTTACAAAACTATCATAGATGGTTCAAAATCGTCTAGAGCAGCAGTGCTACATTTGGACAGCACGCACTTTATTTACAATATGCGTATGCACGTCCGTGTACGTATCGTGCACGGACGGTGCATCTCAACCGTCCAAAAGTGTTTTCGATGGTCCGGATTTTAAAGACTTTATTACCGGTAATAGAGCTCTATTACCGGCAATAGAGTCTTTAAGATCCGGACCGTTGATTTGTTGGAATGGACGGTTTAGATGTATGCGTACGCGTTGCGTCCGTACGCATCGCCGCGTTCTTTACAAAAATAGGTACTCCATACGAACAATTTTCCACACCAAAAATAGTAGCCTAATCCGAGAGCTCCCCCTCCCAACACTTGTTCGTCCGTCTCCCTTGTGAGAGCATCTTCACTCCTTACTCAGATTTTTACCCAAATTTGAGTAAAAACTTGATTTGGTATGGAGTACTCCAATGGGCAAAAGAAAATCTAGACATAAATTTGATTAAAAGCCTCATTAGTGGCATTGTTGTAAATTTAAGGGGGGGAATAGCCTTCAAAATTTGAGTAAAAATTTGGTTCTCACCAAATTTGGTGAAGAATTTGAGTAAAACCAAATTTGGTGAAAGATTTGGTGAAGGGGTGGAGTGGAGTTTTTGGTGATTTTTACTCAAATTTGAATTTGATGAAAGATTTGATAAAGGAGTGGAGATGCTATGAGGCTCTCCCGTCTCCTTCTGTGAGATTATGTTTCCCTCTTTTTTCCTGATTGGACGTCTTCTCTTTTATGGATACAATAATGATATATACACACACTTTCAACCACACACCCTCTCACATGTGGTGGGGCCCGCC
>JAXBDA010008473.1:0-14765 GCA_036023075.1 Gaultheria prostrata | reverse complement strand
AAAAAGATTCTTTTTTCATCTCTCATCTTTCCAATCATTAATCACATTTCTCTCTCCACTCATACCCCTCTCTCCAATCATTATTTTCATTTCTCTCTCTATCTCTCTCCAATTATTACACCTCTCTTTAATAATTACTTTTTCCAAAAACCCATCCAAACACTATCTCAAAAAAATTTCCAAAAATATTCTTCTCAAAATTCTAAACCAAACACAGTGATAGTAATTTTCATGGCTGAATTGTGGCAAGTTTTGAGGCCATAATTCATTAATAACAGTTTGGAAATATATTAGGATTTGGGGTTGTCGACACCATTATCAAGTCGCTAAGAGTTTATGATTCCGCAACTAATTTCTTCTTTGAGAAGAATTTCACAAACAAGTAGTGTCACTGGAAGGTGTTAACTTCCAATTAATGATTGCAGATCCACTTAGGAAGGGCTTAATGCAATGACATTAAAGAGATTTGTTAACCGAAGGAGTCCTGTGCATAGCCCGCAGTAGCAATAACTTATGTTGTATGAACTACATTATGATGATCTTATTTGACACTTTGAGAGATCTCAATAATGTATTTCTGATATTGTTCATGTTAGTAATGTGTATGTACATATATTTGAGAATGATGAATATATAGCAGGAATGGTCTTTGACAAAAGACATTATAGCGGACCTATGAATTATACTCCATATTTTTTGTTATATTAGACAAGTTGCTAGTGTTGGGTGCATAGAAGAACTATGTCACATATTGATGTAGAACCGCTATAACTCGCATTAGTAGTTTGCTTAATTATAGTATTATGATTGTGATTAATTAATTAAAGCAAGGCTAAATACGGATTATTGCAAGCCTAATATTACTATACGTAGCACTAACGTCAGTGATCATATGGGCCAAGTGGGAGAATGTAAGAATGTGACCCATATGTTCTCCACCAAAAGGACGCCATTTAGATCTGTTTGCATTATTACTGATGCAGTGTAATGTTTGTCTCCCTATTGAGGATGGTAGATGAGGAGATGAAGATATTAAGAGTAGATCCTCTCTCGGCCAATAAAAGGACTGGGATTGTGTTCATTATTTTCCAATCACTACAAGCAATACGCACTGAACATATCGTATGCAGTGGAAAGAGAGAAATCTAATTCCTATTGCTTCTGAAGTTGAGGCTATGTTTCTGTAATGCTTGAATCTAGCAAAGCTTATCGGATCTGGGTAGGTAAATTACAGTCGCGCAATTTCCGCATTATGTTTTGTTTTGTGAAAAAACATGATTGTTCTAGATCCTTGCTTTAATTGTGAGAAATCGATAATGTAAACATGTCAGAAATTAAAAGTAACCTTTTTTACCATTCGTTAGAGGCAGTTTGAACGGGCCAACTCATTCATACCTTTAATAGGAAAGAATCAAAAGATAATGAAGGTGAGGTCGTCCAACTTTTTGACCGTACCATACATTTATGAATATGCGCAACATTGTCCTAATATGGGAGTGAACCTTACATATATCCAGAATATATAACCCACCCTCTTCATTCCTTCCTCCCTTGTAAATTTGGTTCCAAAGTTTTCAGAAATCGTACCAAGACTACATTTACTGTGAATCTGTTTAACTCATTTTGTTGAAGCAAACAATTCTCACTAATTTGAACAAAACAGTCGGATGTTTTCATTTGTGTCAAAGGAACATTAAACAAGGATGACAGCCACCACAGTGTGAAAGTTTGATAAACTTCCATCAACAGTAACAAATATACAACCGAAGAAAAGCAAATATCAAAACCCCCTACAATCTCCAGACCAATACTTGAGGTCTGACATCACAACTTCAAGACGCCGTCTTCCTTTCCTGAATATATCTACCTTCAAAATAGCGCAACTGTCCCCTCCTTTTGCCTTACACATCAAGCTGCACTGCAAGTTCCACCAGACACCTTGCACAAGTCTGGGGATAAAAAGCATGACAGTGTACAGTAACTTCACACCAAAAGATGTCCCTGAATATGCGAGATAAGATCCTCCACCATGTTGCTCCAATGCATGACAAGGCTCCTGACTTTTCTAATAAGTAGAACATGCATGCAAAGTAACAACAGTTGACCCCTTAGAACCTAGGCGGTGGAAGAGTTTACCAGCTTCTGTTGGATAGATAATAGCCTTCAACAACCAGTCAAACAAAAATTATGGTATGCCGCTGGCCAACTTCTCAAATTTGTATGCAGTTGCCATATGATTTTCGTACACTTTAGCGAGTGACAAAATTGCTCTGGATATCATCTCTTTCTTTTGGTTCACAGTGCAGTTGTTTTCAGCCTCACGTTGAGAAGTTGTCTCCCCAAGCGATAAGCATAGCACTTTAAGCCACTCCTCAAGAAAAGATGCTTTCTGTGTAAAACAAGTGAAAATGTACGACAAAACTTAGGAAACTTTCGTTATATATTCATCTAGCACAATGATGAATTCAGGAGGAAATGAATTATGACGGACAGAAAGGTACGAAGTAAGCTGTCATCCTCTTCAGAGGTTGGTTTAACCAAGTGGGAGAGAAAAAAGTGTTCTTCGTTTAAATTTTTACCTTAATGCTCGGCATACTAACACAAGATGCTATTTAGATAAGAAAAGCTTCCTTCACTGCATTTTTACTGCCCCTTTGTTTAATTGGACAGAAATAGTTTGGCCCTCTTAGACTTCGCTCTTTCCTATATAACAAAGTAGCATTGTGCCCGTTCGATACATGGGACAACAGGAAAAAAAAGTGTGTATTGATCGGGGTGACGGGGTTTTTTTTTTTCAGTTCTTCACACATCTACCGGGCACAATGTTAGTTTAGATAATTATAGGCCCGAATTAGCATCCTATTTAAAAGATTGAAACCTTTTGAAAAAACATGTAGTGTACATTTAAATTTTTTCTTAGAATAATTGTTAGTTGCTCTCTCTCTCTCACACACACACACACAATTTTTTTCTAAATTAAAAAATAAATAGTTTAGAAAATTAGGATTGGGGGTTTTGAGGATTGGGAAGCACAAACACATTTGTATTTAGTATATATTGATAAGGAAACTCTATCCACACTTCACCTCCCTTGCTTCACCCCTTGTTGTCTCCTTCTCTTCCACCAACCTTCCCACTGGGCCACAGACCTCCTTTTATTTTCTATTCAATTCCCATAAGTTATAGGTTTAAAAAGCGATTTAAAAGAATTGAGTAGTTCAAGCATTACTGTTATAAAAATGCATAAAGGAAAACCATGACCAATTCGCTTTCATATGATTGTGGAACTTTCTATATGCACACACACACACACGGAAGAGAGAGAGAGAGAGAGAGAGAGAGAGAGAGAGAGAGAGAGAGAGAGTATGCAGTCTAAGAATGTAACAGCGACTTTTCTCCCGCAGAAGCAAATCAAATGTTCAGCACAAACAGAGTGAGTCATTTTCGTAAAAGAGCCTTGCAAAGTAGACTCATGTAATTCAAGTTTCGAATTTCAGGTACATCTGTAGATATATGGTACTTACCTTGACAAGAAAATCTATTAGAGGTTGCTGACTGGTGCTTGAAGCAAGGGAAAGCAAATGCAGCATGGTTGAAGTTAACTGTAGCAAACAAATCAGACAAAAACTAAGATTAAAAAGTAACTAATAAGGGTACTTCTTAAAATGATTTGATATCAACATATAATCAAAAAGAAATGTAGTACAGCAGTTGGAGCTTTCATTAACAATCCCCAAAATTTAATATTGCATCCAATTATTTTATTCTAGCCTGGCCTCAAGTGTGTGTTAACTAGGAAATCAAGAACATTACCGTTGTCGAATATTACCCTTACATGTAGACATAGAGCCTCTTTGATGTATTATTCAGAGTCGATAAATGAGAATTTGAGCTTAGTCGTGGCCTTGTGCCAGCGTTATGTTCATTTTGCGCCATGTGCTACTTAAATTTGGTATCAGAGTTTATGCTCAAGATACCATCTCTCTTCACTCTCGCTGTTCTTACATTCTTCATCAGTGCCCTAGTTATCCGAGCAATCATCACAGCACCTTCCCCCTCCGCCTTCCTCATTGCTCCAATCCTGGCCTCTGCTTCTCCCTTTCTTGTTATCTTTCTCAGCAACCAAACCTTCGATCTCAAGTTCGGAGTTATTGCTACAAACCTGCCGACCAAACCTCCCGCTTCTTGCAATCCTCTCTGTAACTACAGCCCAACACCAGCGATCCATCCGTCACCAGATAACACTCCCAGAACACTAGTTCTGCCGGAGCCTTCCTTGACACGTCGCAGTGCCACTACCCAGCCCTCTTCGAATCTTTTGGCAACCGTCTCAAATCACAAACCCACAGTCCTAGGCCACCAAGGAGAAGACCCTGGTTTAATTCACGCAAGCACAAAAGCCCTAATCTTCCAAAAACGGATACCTATTCCATGAGTGTATAACAGTACGGATAAATTCAAACTAACCCGTCAATTTGGGATCTGTCTCAACATATCATTTTTTTTTTCTTTTCAAAATGGCTCTGAATATGTTGGAACAGAATTTCAATCATGTCACACATTGCAGTATACCATACCTGCGTAAATATTATATGAGAGATCAAGGCCATCCTACTCACACTGGCCTAGTGCCCTACTGGTTTGGCTAACAGTGGCTCCAGCGAATGTCCCCGTATTCTCGTCTTCAACCTTTCATTTTCCCCACTATTCCATCTGTTGTGCAAGCCTAGAGCTTCCATTGCAGACTGCAGTTGAGACGACTGATACCCAACCCACTCTCGTAACCGAACCCATATTTCAACGATACCCAAATCCACTTAACGGACCTATTTTTTGCAACCAACATCTATACAACCGTAACCAGCCTAACTCAAACCCAGCCCAAATCAGCCCTGTCAACCCTCAGTCTAGAAAGTAGGAGCCTTAAACTAGTTAACTCCACTTCAATAAACCATTTGACATTCTAGGACCAAACCAGGGAAGAAGAAAAAAGAGAACAAAAGAAACTTTCTACCCTTTACATCCCGTCATGGTGACCAAAGTACGAATATTCTCCAAAGCTTGATTATTATTCTCAAGGTCAGAAGAATTGAAGGCATATCATGCACGCGTTTGTCTGGACAAATGGAACATATGGCAGGGAAAAATTCACAAATGCAAGAAACTAGTAAAAATTGTTGGCCTAATTTTTAGGCGATACTTCTGCAAGTTCTCAAGAGAATATTGAATAACAAATGAAATCTATTGATCAAGAAGTCCCAAAGTTGGAGATACATTATATTATTTTCAACGAAAATAGTTAAAGGCATTGCAGTCCCGCTATATCTGCTGTTATTGAAGAGCAAGAGATTCTCGTGCCACAAATGGAGCTACCAGCCTACCACAAGAAGAGTTCCTTGGGCGTGAAGATGCACTATACTTGCTGGGTCCTATTGAATCGCCACCAACTGACTTTGTCATTAAAGCGGGCATGACTGTCATATTTTGTCTAATGTTCATGTTCCTTCCCATTTCAAGATAAAAGGCTCCTGATGTGTGCTCTCAACTTCTCGTTAATTGGAGCCTGAGGATCATATGACTATGCATAGAATCATAGGAAGCAATTATGGACAGGTCCATAAAACTGGAAGAATGACCTTAAGTGGCTTACGTAGTTGCATTTGTAAAGAACACAGTTTAACTCTTAAAAAAGTTGCGCTGTGCCAGTAGATTTAGTACGACAAAGGTCAATATCCAAATGCCAATATGATGAGTGATATAGGAAATTCATAACAATGTTAGGGCTATATAAAAGGTGAAAACACCTTTTATATAGCCAAATGACTAAGATGCATTAGGCAAATTATAACTACAAGCTTGATTACACAATTTAATGGGAGAAATGTTAGTCAGTTAAGAATAAAACAATTCTTTCAATCCAAAGATGCTAAATAAAATCTGTGGCAATGGAATTCGTTTCAGGTGCTGACCTGCTTCTCAAGCGCAGTCCTATATCTGAAACTTGATGGTGTTATCTGGTCTGAACTTAAATTCTCGAGCGCAAGCTCCACACCCTGAATGACATCTGAAAATGATTCTCCGTAGTCTGCATCAAAAGTATGAGAAAAGAAATTTCCATTATTGTACAATTTCCACATGCAAAGTAAAAGGAAAACAGTTCTGGAAATAAGAAGGAAATGTGACTCCATTAGATGCAGCAGAAATAAGTTTAGGTGACATGCTTTGATCCTAACTTAAGGATCAACTTGCTGAGTTCCCACAAATCCGACTAAGTAAGGTCAAAAGGAAAAAAGGCTGAAGCTGTCATATAGAATGTGCTACTTTTTGGAAACAAAAGAGTCTCACATAAGAATTTGGTGCATTATTTTTCTGATACGAAAAAAAACAATTATTGGGTGCAATTACAAACACATCTCGAGCATGGAGGTCTATTGGGCAATAGCAATGGACATATAAAAGAATACTTGCACTATTGAAACAAAGTCACAGGAGGACGAGAGGAAGCTGATTCAGGTGCAACATTTATCACGACTGCCTCTCAAGGATACAATTCAAGTCGAAGACACCAAAACGATCACATGAAGGCCAAGAATGTAGGCCAAGGTTTTGACAAAGAAAGTGAATGGTCAATATGGCCCTAAATAGCATACAGGAGAAAAAAAACTGCAATGCATCTTTCTGATAGTTGAAAAAGGGAATCATTATAAATAAGGAATCATTATCTTGTTACAGCAATCACGAGCACCATCACAGTTCAAACATGGTGAAATGAATGAAGGTCCAGAGAAATACTAACCAAGTAGTGTTACTGGCACCGCCAAAGCAACGGCAGCTTGGATCCTGATCTTATAGTTAGGAGAACCGCGAAGTAATAGTAAAAGGATACTAAAAACAGAAGGAGCCCTGAAAAAGATGCACATCAATAAAAACATATTTATATTATTATTCAAGAAAACACATGAGAAAAGATCAACAAGTATAGATAGATAATGTTGAATTTTGACGATTATGATTTAAAAACAAAATGCCACTTTCCTCGAATTCTTAGATGAGGATTAAAAAAAATGAAACACTACACTCGCAAGGACATCTTCGATGGCAATCTATAGAAGTAATCATGCAGACAGTTTAATGATAGAAAAGTGACAGCTGAGGCTTTGAAAACTTCTTGACTAACATCAGCAAAAAAAGTGAAATCCCCATCAACTTCAACATCACTTCATAAGGAATAAAAAGAGAAGTCTGTGCCTTTCCAGTTTTCACTAGTCCTTTACATACATGGCCAGACCATCTAAATTCACGATTTCAATCATGTACCAAAGGTCCCAAATCACCTCCATACAGACAATGGCGGACAGGAAGAAAGGGAGGGCAACCAAGAAATTTCCAAGTAGCTCATGTATACTTTTTTTATATTTGAAATTGGAAAATAGGTTACTTATAAATTGACTAACCACTAATTAGTTCACTCTCCCTTCCCACCCAGCCCCTCCACCATCAAATCTAATAATAACAAATTCCTCCTGATGGTGGACCACCCCAGCACTGAAAACTTTTTTTTTTTTTTTTTGGTTTGGATGTTTCATACTTATATTAGGTTACCTATATCCGGAAAGCTTAAGTTGTAAAGAAATGGCACAACAATGAATATCAAGCTATTCAATACCTTTGCATAGAAAAAATATAATGGTTTCTCACCATTCTTGAGATTATGCGTAGCACAATACTAAAGATATTATAACAATAATGTTTAGTCTAACGAATCCTAGCTGTATTTGTAGCTGAATCCTATTGTTTTACATTTTATTGTATCGCTGGGTCAGTATCGATATCCATGCTGCACGGATATCCCGCTGTCATTTCCAATAGAAGGCCAATTCCATGTAACTAAAGAACCAATTCGAAGAAGAATAGAACAAGCTTTCAGAATTCATACGCTCCGCATTTTGTTTCTCGCTCAACGCTTGTCATATCCTCCCCTTCTGATTTAAGGGTGACGGTAACCTGATTCCTCTAGATAGTGGTGACACTTCTTGTTTCTGGCACCTCTCAAACCCGAAGCTAGACATAAACGTACATACAAGAGGGAGAGAAAACAAATTGAGGGGAGGTGGGGTCGATGGGGGCATCAGGGTAGGGAGTGACCTAACCCACTAAGAACGTGGCTTTATGTCTTTGGTCCCCCTCTGCAGTATCCCTCATACCGCCGCTAAATACAAAAGAATACTACAAGGTGAATCAATCATCTGGAAAACTGTTTACTGCCTATGCTTATTTAGTTTTTATCACAAAGAGAAGTTCCCATTAAGCCCTTCAATCTTCCAATGTTGTAAAACACCGTCAACCACCAATAGAAACAGTTCAACATTTGAAACTTATAGATGAGCAAGGTAATTCCTTACCAATCCAAATCTGCCAATTTTACTGTTACGTTGAGAAATAAGTGGCTCAATGCGTGACAAACATTCCATTGGACCTGCTTGTAGAAGCCATTCTTAGCTGGGATAATAATTGAATGGTGATCGAATAAAAGTGTGAATGCCACCCACATAAATCATGCTTTATGAAAAAAGAACAAACAAATACCTTCACATTTCCAGTTGCAACACAAGAAAGAAATGCTTGCACCATCCTTCCCAGCCAACGTGAATCATCCGAAAAAGCGCCTTGGAATGAATTCGATACAGATTGTTCCTTTTGCCTAATGCCAAGATCACTCCTGGCTGGTAACTTTTCAGCACCGGTAATTGTTTGAGACAAAGCAACACCATCCACTGGCTCATCAACGACACCTGATTGACTCGAAAATTGGACAAACCGTGAAAGATTTCCAAGAGCCCTCACAGCATTTGCTTTGATCTAGTTTTTAACAAGGAGAATAAGAAAGAGGAAATTGACTAAGAAAGAGACAACAAGATGATTGACAAGTTATTAATCCAAGCACTAAATGAAAAACTACCACAGGAATAGCAAGGAATGTGCCAAAAAATTCTCATCAGATGATGTGGGAAACAAGAGAAAAATATTCCATTGTGCAAAGAGATGGCACTCGCAAATGCAAAACAATTACTGTGGCTGCTAGAGAGTTTACATTGGAAGTATGCTCAATATTTGTAGAGACATGAAGAAGGTATATTAATGAACCATTAGAGAAGAGGTATTTGCATTTTATAGTCATGTCCACGCCCTCTTTTTTGTCCGATTTTTGAGTCCCGTATCCATCAAGATACTTCTTCACTCCTTGTATCTTATCTGTTAAATAATGTGGGACGCGAACTTACAGTAATAGATACGTGGCTATATATTTGAACATATAGACAACATGTGTATGTCACTTTCGAGAAAAATAGCATATCCGTGTATCTGCGTGTTCTTTTTGCATCGTATCCATGCTTCTTTGGTTAAAAGTCAACAATTCCTGTAGTGCGGACTTGCATGGGTGGAGTAGCAAATGCAACTTCCTGCCAATAGTTTCCCTTCAACTAGCTCTCAACATAAGAGACATGCAGAGTAAAAAACTATGAGAGAGTTAAGTATCAATTTTTCAGTTTGCTCATTGCTGGTAAACAAAATTTTGTTTCTTGATTGTCAAAGTGACAGCTGCCTCAGCCACCCATGCAGTAACCTCTACTGATAATTTAACAGTCAAAAAGATGACCAGAAATAATGAATTCATCAAGCTGAACCAGTATCAAAGACAAACCCGTAGTCAGAAACTCATTACGACAACACCAATAGTGCTCACTAAGGTGAACGCAAGAGAGTAAAAGATATTTACAACCAATTCTTGAAAGAGAAAATGTGGGCAAGAAAGGGCATTGTAGCATGTTTACCTTGTCACCATCCGTTGTCAGTCGCAAAGCACACTCAATTGATCGTGCGACTAATTGGGAGGTCACTTTGGAATCTAACCCATCAAAGAAAAATCAAATCAACTAACTGAAACTCTTGCTGCTAGCATATAGGCGTGCAATATGACTACTGTAAAGCAAACTCACCCCTGGAACTCCTTTTGGAGGTAACAGCATCAATACAATGACGGAGAGAATCACATATATTTGCCAAGGCCCAGGAGGCTGTAATGCGCACCTATTAACAGACAATTCAGCTCCTCAAGTTCAAAATATGAAAGATAAAGAAATAATAAGTCCCAAACTAACACAGAAATAAGAAATGAGAAAAAATACCAAGACCAACGAGTAGCGAGAGTTAATCTCAGCAGCATCAATAAATTTTCCTAGGATCTCTGACCTAAATAATATAAAAATCCAGCGTGAATTTCATTCTACTCCACCAGTGCCAACAATAATTTTAACAGCTTGCAATATGCAAAGCTACCTCTGAGAAATTTGTGGAAAACAAGTGATGACACCAATGGCACGACAAGCAGATGATCTGACAGAAGGAACCTCGTCTTTCAGAGCAGCATTGATCTAAAAAGATATGCACATATTATTGGAAAACAAATAATGCCATAACATTGTTTCATACAATTAATACAGGAAAAGGTTGGGTCTTGTCAAACGCATTTTCAAGACTTACACAAGAATTAAGAACGAAGTCCTGCTTCTCCATTGGTAGAGCAGAGAAAACAGAAGAAGTTAACCCCGCAAAACAAGTAACTGATGCAGCCCTCACCTTCCAAGGACAAGATAAATGAATAAAACTCACACAAGTGAGGCTTGCATATTGATACTAAAAGCACTAAACAATTGTATGCTCACTTTACACGCAGAAAGTTTGTATGTAGAAGATTCGTAACTGATGCCAGAGCTAACAAAGGAACTCTAATGATAAATTCATGTGGCTGTTTCCACAGAAACGTTAATCATTGCCCATGCCCAAAATTTTGTAAGGTTTTTGTTTCCAAGACATCTTTCCGACCAGATTATATTCTTGAAGACAACTGATAACACAGGGGAAACCAAGGACAAGTACTAAATTGCCAACTTGATGAAGAGGTAATTAATGAGTTTGGCCTCAAAATGTGGTTGAATTCATAGCTGGCAATGGTCTAGTGCAGGGGGACAAGAAAGTCATGGAAGCCCGATTCCCCCACATTCTGTGGGCACCTTGTGGAGTGCATGCTTTGGTTCTTGCATCAAAAATTATGCGCCACAAAAAAGAAGTGTAGAGAAATGACATTACAAATGTTGAATGTTCTGGAACTAGTTATTGAGGCAAAACTAGTCTATGAGCGTTTGAATGCTTTAACAGAATGTAAACACAATGGCATATGTTACTCGAGTATTATCCAACTCAATTCATTCTCATATCCTCCTGGCCTTCTCAATTAGATGCAACCAACAATTGTGGAACTTCTTCAAAAGAAATTGCATCAATACTTTTGAGTTTTTTTACAGCATCCAGGTTCACCAACAATGATGATTTCCATCATGCTTTTCTTGATGACAAGAAGATTCTAAAGATTTCCAATAGAAAAAACATGTTTTTAAACTAGAAGGGGTAGCATAACAGTAACATAGGCATTGTCATTTGCTCTAGGTGCTTACTATTGCTCAAAAGAGGAAACAAAGCAATATGGGGACAATAATACTCAGTACCGTAATTGTTTTCAACTGTTCATAAAAGTTGAATGGGAAAAAGAAAGAAATTCATAGGCATAACCTTAGCCTTGGGCTAGCTAAAAATATACTATTTCCAAGATACTACTAATGGCAAGTTTCTTTAACCAACCAGGGCAGAAGTATGTGACAGAACCAAAGGCACATGTTTCTCAATGGCCCCGGACCACTGCTCAAGCCCCGGCATATGTGCTTCAGGTTCATCCTTGTCCTTGATAACTGCTAGGCTCTCAGATCCATATGATGGAGCTGATGAAATCTTCTTTATCCTAGAATAATCAGATGTAAATGGGGTATCAAAGAGTTTATCATCCGAAAGATCTTCAGTTCCTTTAAATCCAGAGATTGCACGTAGACATTCATCCAAGACCTGCATAATAACGTTTATTTATCTACCCAAAAAAGGTAACATCAAACAGTAACATGTTAAATATCACTGTACAAGAACCAAGTGCATGACGTTGGAAATGGAAATTCATTCACAAAACACATGCAATTATCCATCAGAAAACTTTCTTTTATGAATGAAACATAGCATCCAGTATTTATCATTTTTAGTCCTTAATTCATTAATCCCAGAAAAGCAAGGATTCATCCAGGAATGACTCGCATACTAGACAACACATAAGTAAATTGACTCGCATATATATATATAGGTAGCGCTTCTTATCAGGGCTCCCTGATTTGAGGCAAAATCCGGTCTCCAATTTCTGGCCGTTGGATCTCAGCCATTACGGCTAAGATCTGGAGACTCACTTAAAAGAATTTCGCGGGTCAAGCAACCGGGTAAGATAGACGCGGGTCAGATTTTACCCGTCCAAAACAAACACGGGTCCTCATTCACCACATTACGCGTTTGAGAGAAGAGAGAGAGAGGAGAGAAGAGAAAAACGACGATCGAAGAAGCTGAAGAAATCGATTCAAGCGCAGACGAACGGTGGAATCGAAGGTCTCTTTCTCTCTCTCTCGTTCGATTTTGATATCTTGTGTACGCGATTAGAGTTTGATTTAGAGTTCGATGTGCGAGTTAGGGTTTGATTTGCGAGTTAGGTGGAATCGATTTGTTTGGGTTCTTCAATCGGTTTATTTTGATAATAATTCGATTTGTTTGGGTTCTTCAGTCAGTTTATGGAAAAAAGAAGTTGTCATCAAGCATGCCTTTCACGCGTGAGGGATTTCTATTTAAACTACTTCTATTCCATTCAACACTTTAATTTCTTGCACACCTCACCATGACAACCTTCAAAAAAAATATATAGTTTGTGAAGATGTTTTGGAAAATTTGCACTCTTGATTTCTTACACAACTTATGTACCGACCAAATTTTTGTACTGCACTAGTAGAGCTTGTCTTTTGTTAAAGATGAACAGATTAATTAAACATGCTTGAATAAATTTTAAAGTAAGTTCTTTGCTTACATTGAATGGTCTGGACAATGTTGTTGATTTAGCCTTGTATCAGGAATCATGGCAAAGAAATACTCCGTTATGGAACAATTTGTATGCATTCATATTCCTCTTTCACTTTCTAGCTTGCAAACGTAAATTGCCCCAATAGTTTTCAAATTTTTCTTTCTAGCTTGAATTTGGCGCTACTGTTCGTGTATTTGTGTTTGAATTTGCTATTTGTGAATGCAGGTGGTTTGGAGCTCTAAAGAGAAGAATGTTAGAGCAAACACGAGTTTGTAGACTTTCTCTTGGAGCAAACACGAGTTTGTAGACTCTCTCTTGGAGCTGTAAAGAGAAGAACCAGACTGCCCAATGGCTAGCCCCAACTGTTTGCAAAAGGAAATCTCATCTAGTATAGGAGATACCTCTTCTGGGTTAGGAGCTATTGTTCTAGAATTATACTGATTTCAGGTTTAGGTGTAAGGCTAGCCTTTTTTTATGACAATGCTAAGGCTTTTGCCTTGTGTATTTTGGTGTAACTTCATTGGGACATGTCCGTTTGAACACAGGGCGAATAATGTTAACCTAATATAAGTTAATAGAAATACACAAGGAGCAGTGTGGAATTTGAATCTCTTCTTCTACTCTGTAATTAGCCTTGTTGCTTTGGTCTTGTTTTTAATAGAGAATCAATTACAAGACAAATAAGTGTTCTCTATGGCTCCTTCAATGCCATACCAAACAGCTTCAGGTGCATGATGCTGGTCACATGGTTCCAATGGATCAACCCAAAGCTGCACTGGGAACTTGGATACACAAGGGAAATATTTTAGTACTTGATTCCAAAGTTCAAAGAGTTCCTGCATACTCTTTATACTTGGCCATAAAATGGCGAGAAATGATTTTGCATTTGAAGAGCTGTAGGCATTGGTTTCAAGATTCAGTAACAAACCAAAGTGACAACACTATAATGCTTGGTCACATAACACTATAATGCTTGATCACATAACAAGCCAGATAAGTGGCAGACATTAGTCCTAATTCAAATCTGTTCAGTTTGTATGTCAATTTCCCACAACTGGTACGAGTAGGTTAAAAAAAAAGAGCTTCTTATGACTGAAAAGAAGCAGAATATGTTGTTGCATATGATGCTAAGTACTAAAAAGTATCAACTGGGTGGTGAATGAAGTCACTTGACCTTTAAGAACTACTTCGATTCTGAGGAACATACAACAGATTGCATATTACTAGTAGCAAACGGTCATCAATTCAAAGTACTCAAATTATCAAAATAAACTGACTGAAGAACCAAAACAAATCGATTCCACCTAACTCGCAAATCAAACCCTAACTCGCAAATCGAACCCCAAATCGAACTCTAATCGCGTACACAAGATATCAAAATCGAACGAGAGAGAGAGAAAGAGACCTTCGATTCCACCGTTCGTCTGCGCTTGAATCGATTTCTTCAGCTTCTTCGATCGTCGTCTTCTGCGTTTTTCTCTCCTCTCTCTTCTCTCAAACGCGTAATGTGGTGAATGAGGACCCGTGTTTGTTTTGGACGGGTAAAATCTGACCCGCATCTATCTTACCCGGTTGCTTGACCCACGAAATTCTTTTAAGTGAGTCTCCAGATCTCAGCCGTTGGCTGAGATCCAACAGTCAGAAATTGGAGACCGGATTTTGCCCCAAATCAGGGAGCCCTGATAAGAAGCGCTACCTATATATATATATATATATATATATATATATATATATACCGGGAAACGGCTTGATCCAAGCAGTTTTTCAT
>JAXBDA010008472.1:0-14765 GCA_036023075.1 Gaultheria prostrata | reverse complement strand
GGTAGTGAACAGTTGCTCCCTAAATGAGAAGGGATTTAGGGAGGCACTGTTCATCCATGTAGAATAGGGAACTTTTTATTGAGGCTGTTGGGGGATTGATTTGACCATTCCCTCCCTATTATGGCTAAAATACCTCTTTAGAGAGGCTTGTTGGGGTTGCTCTAATTAACTACAAAATCAGTAGAGTAGAAGAAGCTAATCGAAGAGAAAGACTTTTACGAGCAGCTGCCTATATGCTGTTATAAAATGTGTTTTAAAGTGACGGATGCAGAATTTTAAAGACCAAATCATATGTATTTATAAATTAACAATAAAATATCATCCTTATACACTAAATTTAGATTTTTTGAGGAAAATTTTCTTCGTAATTTTTACAAACATACCTTAAAATGGTATAGAAATAATGAGGTAATTAAGAGGTATTTGGAAACCGAGCCCCCACATGCACCCCAAGACTGCCCTTGGTTTGCGTTGCTTTAGAATTAGTAGTAAGTGTGGGGTCCTTTAAAGTAGTTTTATTTTTCCTTTATTTATCCTTATTTTGGTGAAAGAACGGAACATAGAAAGCCCAAACCTAGTCCTATATATAACAGCAAATACACACTAGCCGGCACGAACGCTAACAAAGAGATCAACAATGGAACAAACCCATAAAAGAAAGAGACCAACACTGGAACAAGTCACGAAAACAAAGACACCAACAATGGATTTCTGCGCCAAGATTGCGAATCAGTTGATGCTCAAGAAGATCCAAAACGGTTTTAGCAACAACATAGTCTCTTCTCCCCTTTCAATCGATGCGGTTCTAAACATGTTAGTTGCTGGATCAACGGGTCGTACTTTGGAGCGTATGTTGAGCTTTCTTGGATCCAAAAGCGTCGATGAAATCAATGCGAAATCGAGGAAGATGATGGCAGTGGCAGACGATTGTGGGTCCTCTGAAGATGCCAGCAATGGTCCGATTTTGACCATGATCAATGGGGCTTGGATTGATCAACGTTTTCCTCTAGTACATAAATACAAAGTGGAGGTTCTAAAAGGTATATTCAAGTGTGAAGGAAATACCGTGGATTTCACAACCAAGGTAATATTTATCGTACAAATTTTTGCCTTTTTCTTTATTTATTTTTTTATCACTTGTCATTAAATTCAATTGGAGTGAATAATTGTAGCAGTCCTAGTAAGAAGAAGCCTGGAACATATGCTTAAAAAAAAAAAAAGATTAATAACATGAACTATAAAAAACTGAGCAATCGTCAATCTCGTGGGTCTAAAAATCCTTCTTTGTTCAGGACTTGAAGCACTAAAAAGCATAACTAATCAAATTACATAATTTTGTTATTCATGTCAAACCAAAAAATAAAATGTCTATGCAGGCTGATCAAGTGGTAGACGAGATTAACTCATGGGCCAATACTGCATCAAAACGTGTTATCAACAAAATTCTCCAACATGGGTCTGTACCTAGAGAGACAGCACTCGTCCTCGCAAATGCAATCTACTTTAAAGGGATTTGGGACCTTGACTACAAATTTGATGCACGGCGGACGGAAGATAGAAAATTCTATCTTCTCAATGGGAGCACTGTCTTAGTTCCATTCATGACTAGTGGTCGAAGATACTATTGTGGATCATTCGATGGTTTCAAGGTCCTTAAAATCCCATATCAAAGTGGGAAATAACAATTTCTCTATGTACTTTTTTCTCCCGGATGAACAGGATGGGCTACAAAATCTTTTAGTACAGCTTGATTCTGATTCGGGGTTTCTGAATCAGAAGTACCGCGAGTTAAGGAAAGAGAAGCTTGATAAATTTTGGATCCCGAAATTTAAATTCTCGTTCAATTTCGATGTTTCTAAGGTCATGCACGACATGGGAGAATCGTCCTCTTTTATTGAAAATCCGAGAGACTTATCCGAGATGCTGCAGAATTCTGAGAATGTCCCATTCTTGAACACAAACATGTTTCAGAAAGCTTACATTGAGGTAGATGAGAAGGGCACAGAGGCTGCAGCCATTACTACTATGAGGGGTTGTGGACCTGGAAGGCCTCCGCCAGAAATTAAGAGATTCAATTTCGTGGCCGATCATCCTTTCATATTTATGATCACAGAAGAGAGATCGGGTTTAGTTTTTTTCACAGGAGCAGTACTCAATCCAATTCAGAAGGATTGACTGTGCACTTGTTC
Organism: Gaultheria prostrata; assembly: GCA_036023075.1. Lineage (NCBI taxonomy): Eukaryota > Viridiplantae > Streptophyta > Magnoliopsida > Ericales > Ericaceae > Gaultheria > Gaultheria prostrata. The sequence continues at coordinate 12,576 of JAXBDA010008472.1, read as the reverse complement.
TTAGCAACGGAATGGTTTGTCATCTTGCCGAGTTTCCCTTTTGTTAGTTTAGATTAATTTTTCTTTATTTTGGAACAATTCAAATTTAATGTTTTATTTAAATAAATTTTATACTTTATATTTGAGGTTTAATTGGAGTAGTTATTAATTATGATTGTTATTTGTTTGATTTTAGGCCAGTGGCGGCGCAGAACGAACTAATCCGCGATCAGCAAGTTTTCCGAAACCGAACTGAATGGAATTGTTACTTTCCAAAAATGCTTGCTGAAAATCAAAGAAAGAAGGTTCATTTTCCCACGTAGTTCGTCGGTCAAACCGACGCTTCTCAAAGTAATAGAGAGATCTTTTTCTAGTTAGACTTCTATCAATGCAATGAAAGAACCATCCCTTCCTATTTCTTTGTCCTCTCAGATAGAAAGAAAATGTGACCCCAAAGAGCCCTTCTTTACCACTTTAGGGGGTGGGGGTGAAGGGGGGGTTTACATACAACCGAGGCAAAGTGGTTTATGATTGAATCTCAGAGGCATTCTTATCATTTGGTAGATCCAAGTCCATGGCCTATTTCGGGTTCACTCGGAGCTTTGGCAACCACCGTAGGAGGTGTGATGTACATGCACTCATTTCAAGGGGGTGCAACACTTCTCAGTTTGGGCCTCATATTTATCCTATATACCATGTTTGTATGGTGGCGCGATGTTCTACGTGAATCCACGTTGGAAGGAGATCATACCAAAGTCGTACAATTAGGACTTCGATATGGTTTTATTCTGTTTTATTTTGAAGACGAGCAACTCACTACATGCGTGTTAGTGAGAATCTCAATTGTTTATTCTTGTTTTGGTCAGTTTGGATCTTAAATGAATTATTCGCGCGAACAGTTTAGCCGAGATTTACTCACTACAAGGTATAGTGACTATAGGGCCCCCACTCCCCCCTGGGTTGCACTAGGGATTAAGTGGAGAGCTGTGGCGGTGGGTTGCTACGCTAATTTTCTGTAGGTTTACACTATATAGTTGGGTTCAATGTGGCCCTGCCATGAGGTGGTTCCCATATATGTCGTAAAAGAAAGTAAACAGTTGGAAAATTGATTCATTTAGCTTAATTAAATTTTTTTTGAACGGCAAAAAATTTATTAATCTTTGGAAACGGATTACAAAGATTAAAATGATCCGCACGAAAGGCATCAGACGTGAGAGGATTATTTTTTAAAGAAAAAAGTAATATTACAGGCACTGATTAGTATGTGAATTATTATTTTACTAAATATACACATGGCATTACCATATCATTGTATGATTAAATACACAGATAGCATCCACTGAAAAAGTGTCAGTTATACTTCTAGTGTAATAGTTTCTACACTGATTAATGCATGTACGATTTCTGTAAATAAAAAATAAAAAAAGAAGTAAAATTACAACGCAAATGCTAATGAGCGCCAAGTAGCGCTTGTTATTACGGAGTATTATTTTTTTCTACCGAATAATGACACTCTGATTGGATGTGTACTTTAATTTTCCTCTTTTTCCCACTTGTCCCTGACACACTCTCTCCTCCCAATCTCTCTCTTTCTCTCCCTTTTTTTTTTCTCTCTCCATAAACTCTTTATCTCACATATTTTATTTTTTTCAAATTATAAATATTCATAACTTTTATTTTTTATATCCAAAACCAAAAAAAATTATATATTTAAAATCTAATCGACGACATCTATCAAACAAGACCAGTATTGAATATTATGTATGGAAAAATAATCTTTTGGGTATAGGCTCATTTTCGCCCGAAAAATGAGCCTATACCCAAAAGATTAGTATTTTTCTATACATAGGCCTATTCTGGCCTAATAAGTAGAGGAAATTTTTTTCGGTCTTTATTTGATTTTTTTTTCGCGTTAGTTAGTTTCGTGTCAAGTTTTTGTGTATTATTGGTTCTTCTCGACGAGAGGAACCGGAAAAGTAAAAAATTATGATCCAAACTTAATTTTTTTAATAAAGACAAAAGTAAGTACTTTTGTTGCTTATTTTTGTCTTTATAAAAAAAAATTAGGTTTGGATCATAATTTTTTACTTTTCCGGTTCCTCTCATCGAGAAGAACCAATAATACACAAAAACTTTACACAAAATTAACTAACGCGAAAAAAAATTAAACAAAGATGACAAAAAAAGTAACCTCTACTTATTAGGCCACAAGAAGCCATAATATTCAATACTGGTCTTGTTTGATAGATGTCGTCGAATAGATTTTAAATATATATATATTTTTTAGTTTTAGATATAAAAATAATGAAAAAAAATAAAATGTGTGAGATAAAAAGTATGGAGAGAGAGAGAGAGAGAGAGAGAAGTAAGGGGAGAGAGAAAGATTGGAAAGGACGGAGGAGAGAGAGAGAGTCAGGACAAATACATACTTCACTTTATCTTTGCATAGTGAATGCAGGGGTAGGTATTTGCATTGGGAAAACTTAAAAAGCAGATGGGGACCCCACATACCTGGCGCTATATAGCGCTTGTTAGCATGGTCCATATCATTATCTATTTCTTCAGACGTGGTCAATAACAGGAATAGAATCATTCTTAATGAGACACAAATGCATTAGTTTGATTTGTAAGAAATTGCTATCATACTTCAAATTTGAAGAGTAAGGAAAAAAATTTAATGGATTTTCTTAAGACACATAATCCTTCTTTGAGCTTTTAAATTTTCTGAACTTGGTAGTTGATGAATCTGACTGGAGAAACATCTAATTTTCAAAACTTTTGTCCTGACAATTTTGTTAGCTAATTAGTTTTAAAAATTGCTTCTATCCAACGCATTATCGATGAGAAAATTTAGAGTGCTAGACGGGTACCGCCACGTGGTACCGTCGGCGCATCCGAGTCATCCAAACATATTTTGGACAGCTCAAATTTGTTGGAGTAAATTTCCCATCAAAATTTATAAAATGGCCCAGATCTATTATCTATTTCTTCAGACATGGTCAATAACAGGAATAGAATCATTCTTAATGAGGCGCAAGTAATTTGGGCCCTTAACAAGTCGATAGTTATTGGTTACGATGGTAATGATGGGGAAGTGATTAGTAAGATTTCTCAAATGGAGAAAATACGAGCGCTACAGAGCTATGTTAGTTGAGGAGGGAAGGAATCTGGATTGATGGGGTTTTCTTTTTCAGGTTAAGGTGGTGTTTTGTTTTTTGCATGCTGGTTTTAGTGTATCTGGAGATCCGTATTTGGGGTTTAGACTTTCGGATGTTGGTTGTCTTGTTTGTTTGGTTGTCTTCTTCTCATGCTTTTAATCTTTTAGGTCTCGAAAGGCAATTTTGTTGTTTTTCTCTTATCCCGTTTAATCTTGTATCTTCGATATTTGATTAATAAAATCTTTTTCGCCGTTAAAAAGAAAAAAAAGTATTGAGCTAGACTTGATAAGAATCAAATCTCAGGGCTTTTATGTCTTTAGAGATCATAGCTTTACAAGATGTATCAGTGGGGATTTAGAAACAATGAACATGTAATAGCAAATCCCGCAACGCACATGCAAATATATATTTGGGGAAGAACAGATACCTACAATTATGCATATATACATGTTAGTACGTATGTATTAAGAGAGGTGTTGTTAAATCGTGATACTGATACGTATCACGATTGGGTCAGAACACATAACGATTATCTTGGTGGTGTAATATAATGGTATCAAGATTATTGCGCGCACAATACAGAATGAGAATCATTTTTTAAGGATTTGTTTGTTTCAATATTGTCGATGGAAAATATCGTTACAAAAACTGTATCAAACGTATTAGTAAAGTATGCAATACAACGAACCAAATCATGACTGCTACGCATGCGATTTTCATCTTCATTTTCAAGAATTCTCACCAACTTTTAACCCTAAACTTGTTGTTTTCAAAGTAGGATTTAGGGAGAGAATACTTACAATTCGGCTTGAGTAACATCGCCTAAGACCAGCTTAGCAGTTTTGTATTTCTCATGTAGAAAAGAGGATGCCTGCTCCTTAATCTGCCGAAGGTACAAGGTTCCCATTCTTACAAAACTAATGCCCAACAAACCCTAGTTTTGTATTTCAACCTCAATTTAAGCCATTCCCTCTCTAATCTATTTCTTATTTCACACGCACGACGCAAGAAATTCAAGGTTAAAATCGCGTCGAGCTCTATTTTTCACAATGCAAACAAATGAGGTTGATGAATTGATTTCCATCCCTTAATTTAGAGAGGAAATGGAAACATTTTGTGAGATGGAAATTTAAGAAAGCCAATATGAGGGGCGCCATGATTCTTGCTTGTATATTGGAGGAAAGACCTCAATTCATGGGCATGTGTACAAAACATAAAAATTTGACCAAATGCTGGCCATACATATATATTCATAGTTCTTAGATAAATAAATATATACATATTTGGAAAATGTTTCAATATCCCCCCTCTTGTCTGGCGACGTTGGTTACGCCATTTTCTCTGTTTGTTCGATCACGAATTAATAATTTATTGGATGAAGAATTAGTAATGCCACCGATTCTTGAATCATCGAAAAACTACTAATCCACTTATATATATTAATATAACACAAAGAATATAGGCATCATCAACTCGACGATATATCCACTTATAGGAATAATACTGCCTCGAATCGAATTGCCATATAGAAACATACTTCCGGCAATTGTACTGACAACAGCTTGAGTTTGCCATTTAGCTAATTTCAAAACTCCATCTCTTCCGTTTCTTTGTGTTTTGCAGAACCAAAGCTGTGGTCAGAATTCAATTCTTCAATCATGGTAAGTATCGGGGACCTTCAACAAATGCCCTGCACCCTACACATAAGAGCCTCTCTAAGATCTTTAACTTTATGAAGCATCTTTAATAAATGCCTAAAGCACCGTAAATGCCTAAAGCACCGTGAAACTACAGGCAAGTTGAATTGCAAAAAACGTGGCAGAGTAAATGCCTAAAGCACTGTAAGTAACTGAAATAAGACTTGCTCCCTTGAGCCTTCTGAATTTTTTTAATAAGGTCACAGTCAAACAATTTAGAAGCACCACATATATCTACGAATGACAAATTTCAAAAGTAACAAAAGACTAGGGGGCAGTACTCAAGCACTAATTGAATATGATATCTCGACGTGCACAAAAAAACAATTATAAATTGAGATTGACACCAATATTATAGGGACATGGCCATACAACAAGACAGAACATTAAAAGAATATATTAGAACGTGCAACATGTGAAATTCCCATGTGAATGAAATGAGCTCAAGTCCACCACATTTAGAAATTAGAACTATAGTGTAGTGTCTAACAAAGTCCTCCAACCATAAGTATAATGATCAAGAGAATTGAGAAGCAATCCATGTAAACCTTTCTCCACTTCAATAATTGGCCATAGGTGGCAAAAATAGTTTCAAGCAATGGTCCAATTCGAAGTGTTAGCCAAAGAAGAGTTTTAAAACTCAAGTTTGCATTGCAAGTATAAGGAGAGGAAGAAGAGAGAGTTGAGACTTGAGCGGATATTTGATGTTTACAAACTTTCAAACATAAAGTGGCAAATGAGGAGAGTAACACAATGACATATTGAAGGATGGGCATCGTAAATTAGTTTTTTGATCTGTTGGACGATTTAGGCTAAAGTATCAGCATGTACAAAATTTAGACTTACAGTAATCAAAGTAATAGATGCGTTTAATAAATAAGAAAAGGGGAAACATCTAACATGTCATAGACATACCTTTACCTTTCGAAGCCTAACGAAAAATTCTATCTCTTGCATTCCCGATCAATCCTTCAGCTTGACCCAATCTATTAATTCTATGAGAGCAGGATCTTGTCTTTTAGTTGACTGCAGATTCACAATCCGAGAAACTGTAGATGCATTTGCTGAAAATCCCTTTGCAACCATTTCCTTGAGGAGTACTAAGGCCTCAAAGTACTTCTTCCTTGCAAGAAATCCTTGGGTAATAGTATTGTAAGTGCAACTATCTCGAAAACAACCATTTTGTTCCATTTCCACGAAAAAGTCTTTAGCTTCATCCAACAATCCTTTTGCACAAAAACCGCGTATCATGATATTGTACGTCCTACCATCAGGATGTAACCCCTTCGAAGAAAGTTTATCAAAAAGATCCCTTGCATGGTCCATCATTTTATCACGACAGAATCTATCAAATAAGGATAGTGTACATAACAACATTAAGATCCATCCCGTTACATTCCATACTGTGAAACAACAACAATGCCGCAGAAAAATGATCGTTTTTTGCAAAGGTCATCCAACAAGATACCATAGGTTTGAGTACTTGGAATTAGGCCCGTAACTTGCATTTCATCAAAAAGTCTGTGAGCAGCTGCACATCAGCCAAACCGAAACAAGCCCTGTAACAAAGCGTTAAAATTTTCAACAGTGGGTTTCAACCCCCTTTGTGGTATTTCTCTTAACAGATGCATAGCCTCGTCTATTTTCATCTTCTTGCAATATCCGTTAATCAAGATGTTATAGCTAACCATGTCCGGATGAATGCCATTGTCCAGCATTTTATTGAAGACTTTCATTGCTTCATTCATTTGTCCTTGCAAACAATATCCATCCATTAAACTATTGTATGTAACAACATCAGGATCCACTCCTCTGTCTATCATGACATCAAGTACCTCGTTTGCTTCCTTTGCATTCCCTTCCTTGGAAAGTGCATTCATCAACACATTGAACATATGAACATCTAGATAAATGCCGCCATTCAACATCTCTCTCAACATTATTCTAGCTTCCTTCCACTGCCTCAAATTACAAAGGCTGTGAATCAAAGAGTTATAAGAAACCACACTCACAGGAATACCTTTTCCATTTATTTCTAAAAGAAGCCTCAAAGCATCATCGACCATTCTATCCTTGCAAAGACTGCCAATGATCGTATTATATACTCTGGTGTCAGGTTTACATCTTCCCTTTTCCATTATCCTGAGCAATCTCAAAGCCGTGACAATGTTGCCTGTTTTGCAAAGCCCATTAATAATTGTTCCATACATAATTATGTCCGTTCAACCTCTCTATTCCTCACTAGTTTCCTAAATAACTCTATGGCTTTAGCAGTTCTATCTTGTAAAATAAGTTCGTTTAATAGTGTGTTGAACGTAGTTACATCAGGTGTCCAACCCTTTTTGAATAGGGCGCCCAAAAGTGAGAAACCAAAATCAACTCGATTCAAGTGACAATAACAGTTACTTACAACATTCAGCGCATGGAGATTTACCTCAACTCCTCTGTCCACCATTGTATAGAACACTCTCATTGCTTTGTCTGTTTGGCCTTCCAAACAATATCCATCAGGATCCACACCTCTTTCTATCATCACTTCAACTAAATCCTCTGCATCATCGATCATTCTATCCTTGCAAAGACTATTAATGATCGTGTTATATTCTAGGGTATCAGGTTTACAACCTCCTTATTCCATTATGTTGAGCAATCTAAAAGCCGTCATGGTGTTTCCCGTTTTGCAACACCCATTTATAAGTGTTCCATACATAACCACGTCGAGTTCGACTTCTCTATTCCTCACTATTTCCTTAAATAACTCAACGGTTTCAGGAGCTCTACCTTGTAAAATAAGCCCATTTAGTAGTGTGTTGAAGGTAGTTACATCAGGTGTACAACCCCATTTAAAGAAGGTGCCCAAAAGAGAGAAACCAAAATCAACTCGATTCAAATGGCAGTAGCAATTACTTGTAATGTTCAGGGTATAGTGATCTACCTGAATGCCTAGGGACTGCAACTTCTCGAAATGACAGAGCAGTGGTGTAACTACCCATTTTTGTAATGATACCCAAGGCTTTATTGATTTGAAAAATGGGTGGAAAAGGTCTCATTAGGGCCATCTGATTGAGCAACTCCTCAGCATCTTGAACATCATTGGGTCTATCTTATCCATTTATTCAGCGTATCGATTTTTGAACTGAAACCTAATTGGGATGACTTTCCCCTTTTCTAACTTCGTTTGTACTGTTTCATTCTACAACAAATCATTTCATTTGCACTGTTTGTTTGTAATTTTTTTTATCAGCAAAAATAACATTTTATTAGGGGGCTTCAACCAAAAGTTGAAAATATAGAACACCAATGGGTAGAGCTCAAACACCTGTAAGCCTAGAATGCCCGGATAATACAATGAAACTACAAACAGTACTTGTGGGCCAAGCATGGAGTCAAACATCAATGTACCTAGCCCAAAAGGATTAGGCCCAACCCAAGAAAACCCTAAACCTAATCTACTCATCTTATGCAGCCCACACCACTGGCCGCCATCCACCAAGTTTCAGGCAGCCACACTACCATCGCCGGCACGTCAACTCCAGACCATTCCACTACCGGCAACCCCAAAGAGAGACCAAAACCAGCGCCAAACACACCCAAGTTGCCCCGGAAGCTCACCCTAACAGTTAGGCAACAACCGCGTCCATCCAACAATTAAGTGCAACGGGAGACCACATCGACATGCACCACAACCACTATTTGATTCTAATTAACAACGGCATTAGGGCCGGAGAACATTCTGACACAGATTTTAAACATTAGGGACTAAATTGATCAAATGTCTAAATTGGGTGCTAAATTGACAGTTTGCTCATACTTTAGGGACTAAAAAAATAAATAAAAACCCTCAAATACATTAAAAGTAGAGAAATGATATTCACATCCACCAGAAGGCTCTAATAATCCTTTTTTCCCCTTCTGGACAAACATCAACTTAATAAAGTGGGTGTGAGGCTCTTTTGAGGCTAAAGCTGCACGACGGAATTAATTTCCAAAAATAGTAACAATTTTATTTTAAAAATTCTCTTAAAATCAAGGTCATGATGTATCTTAAATAGAAGAAAGATTTTTATCTTGCGATTGATTAAGACTAAGTTTCTCGCTTTTAGCACAAATCGCTAAAAAAGCCAATTTTTCATAAAAGCTAAGTTAGTAAAAGCCAATTCATTTTCCAATAGCTAAATGCTAAGTTGCTAAAAGTCAACTTAGCTTTAAGCACTTTTACGAAAACTTAGTTTTTAGCACTTTCATAGAAAGCAAATTGATTTTTAGCAACTTAGCTTTTAGCTAATGAAAGATAAATTCACTTTTAGAACTTTAATAAAAAAAATTAATTTTTAGCAAATGGTGCTAAGAACGGATAAATTATAGAGAATTTTAATTAACCATCCTGTATCAAAATTATCCTTATGATTTCATCCTGTAAATGGATAATCGGACCATTGTACCCTTATTGAATATTTTAATAGTATATATTCTATACTCATAATATATCCTAATACTAATTACAGGACCAAAAATTCCGGTATGGAAAGTCATTGATTGGTCCATTACTGATCGTAGAATTCTAATACTAGTAGTAGAATCCTGTTGCATGTCCAACTTGGAAAGTCATTAATTGGTCCATTACATGTCCACAAATTCCGGTATGGAAATCACATTCAATTTTTTCTTTCCCTATATATGGTTAGAGAATTCCTAAATATAAGGGATGTTTACAAAGTGTGATTATGCTCGGATTCTAACTAATTCATTTCCATATCTGCTAAAAAAACCTAGACCTAATTTCAATATCCTCTCTTTCCCTCTCTCCCTCTCTCTCTTTCTCACTCATCCAGAACGGCGGCTGTGGTATAAGAGCAAATCGAGGAAACCACAACCACCACAGCCTTCACCATTGTTGGAATCACCACCGAAGTGATGGATTTTGAGTGTCCAAAGGGGGACCAATCCTTTGGCAAAACTCCGACGGAATAAGCAAACTATCGACGGTGCAAATAACGACCTCGTCGAGTTGATCACAGTGCTTGCGATTTGCGACTAGGAGTACCAAGTGATGTAACTTCATCGCCGACTGTCATTACCAATCGGTGGATTTACAAGCGGTGGATTTGATCGGTGGATACTGGATTTCCAAGCGGTGCATTCCAAGCATTTGTTTTTGGTCATTTTTACCCACTATCATGTTCGCTGATGGTGGGTTTGTTTGGGTTTGCCAAGTTGTGAACATTCACTTCACCACTTGTATGCAGATGGTATCTTATTTAATTGATAGATAAGTTTGATACTTGACTAGTATTTGATTTATTGGGTTTTCGTGTTTGATTATCGGGGTTAGATACTGGAGTTCTTTAAATCAATATTGGTGTTCTTTTTTGGTACCTTAAAAATGGTAAATCAATAAGCTACGTTCACATGTTGTTTAAAAGATGGTTATTTCCTATAATGAATATGATTTATTGATTTATCATATTGGGTGATTTGGTACAGTAAAAATAATAAATTAATAAACTATGTTCACAATTCTTTTAAAATTTGGTTATTCCCTACAGTGAATATGATTTATTGATTTACCATCTTGGGTGATTTGATATTGATTAAGGGATTTGTTTCCTAGTCAATCAAAAAGTTGGCATGTCGTTTTAGGGTGTATTAATCAACCATGTTTTTCATGGTTTAGGTTTGGGTTGTGCTTTTGTAGTGCATTAATCTACCATATATTTCATGATTTTTTATGATTTTTTGTAATGCATTAATATACCATGTTTTTATGGGGTTTTTTTTTTGTATATGGAACTGGACTTTTATGCTTGGACTACATATATCTCTTTTGTATGATGCATTAATGTATCATGTTTCTTCCTTCATTAATTTATTTACAATTGTATTTGTTAAAAAATGTATCACCATAGCTAGTCAATTTCTCATGACTCATGGTTTTAGGTCAAAATGTCATGATTATTCATTTTCAATATTTTTGTTATGAGATTTTAGGTGTGAGAAGATTAGAAGAGAGAATTATAAGATTAGGAAAGAGAAAATTTTCATGATTGAGATAAATTAGGAAATATTAGGAGAGATAAATGTTAGGAAATTAGGAGAGAGAAAGGGTGTTTTAGGGTTTATTTGAATTTCATGATGGAATCATAAATATTCAAATCTCATAGGATGAAATCATAATGATATTTTTTGTATAGGATGTCTAATTAACTCTCCCTAAATTATAAGAGTAGCTATAACCGGGAAATCAATAACAGAGTTATATATCTAAAACCACAAGTTGCATGCCAGCGCAAGAATATTTATCATCGGTGAGGTCAAAATTCTACAATATATACTCTTATTGTTCCATTTTGATGGTCCTCTATGAAAGTACATGCAATTTTTCCAGACAAAAATTAAAGTATTTTCGTACATGATTTTTTGAGTTTCTTTGTGCCAAATTAAAAATCACGATTGTTCTTTAATTTGAACAAATTCAAAAATTATAAATAGAAGTACTTAATTTTAATTTATTTATTTATTTTAAAATTGATAGTCTTTTCGTATGAGACTATCAAAATTTGACAGATACAATACATTACGGTGAGTTCAGTGAACCATTGGGGCAAGGTTGTAAATATTTCATGTTCCTTGGGATAAGATCTAGAGAATAGAGTATAGGATCTTGGGGTAAAATTTCCAAAATGTCCAAAAATATATAAAATGTCTCTAGGAAATTTTAATCCAGCGGGGTCAGGTGACCCTCTTGCCTCTATGTAGGTCCGCTCCTGATGCCAATGCCAAGATGACTATCGACTCAAGGTTCGAATTTGATGTCATTTCAATGCACACAATTTAAAGCCATAGATTTCATTGTAATTGCAAACTGAAGGATGCGCCAAACCTCAAATGACGATAACAAAAGTAAAAAAACATAAAGATGTAAGGTCTTCCATGCAACTGAACATAAGCAACTCCACATCAAGAACCACCACCCCTTACCCCCTCAAAAAAAAAAAAAAAAAACAACAACAAAAAAGGAAAAGTGAAAGAAAAAAGAACAAATCCCTCCCACTCCCTGACTAAAACAAGCATTTAATAAAGACTACATGCGCAAAAGGAAAGGAAAACGAAATCTTGAGACACCCTAGAGTTTTAGGGTTAAATCAATTTCTGAATTGAATCTTTCGGCATTGCTTTCGATACCCTCTGCCGCCTCAGAAATCGGCCGCTCCAACTTATCGATCAAAGATTTAGTGAGATCATGACCTGGATTTGTCACCCCAAATATACGATCAACTTCTTGGACAGATGTTTTATCTGAAATTGTATGGTATCTCATAACAAATGGGAGTGGAGGTGAAGCTAGGCTTGACGAGGGCTGGAAGATATAGCCACCCGTGCCTGGTACCGGTCGTGATGGTTGTGGCTCAGGCTTAACCTCATGCAATGATAAGGGCATTTGTGGAAAAATTTGATGGTTACTGTTTCCAGTGACCTGAATGGAGGGTACTTGAGAGGCAACATAATTAGATTTTTGTTCAATCGAAGGGTTGTGCGGAAGTGGTTGAAAGCCATTGAGGGTGGTGTTAGGGTTAGGGTTTTGTTGTGAAAGGTTACCTCTCATAAAGTTTGGAACTAATAAGTTTGAGAATCCCAAACAACTTACATTCTCATATTCACAGGAGTAATATATATACACGAGAGGATCCATATTTGGATTTACATGAAACAGAAAAATAAGAAAAGATAATTAAGAAAAGAAG
>JAXBDA010008471.1:0-14766 GCA_036023075.1 Gaultheria prostrata | reverse complement strand
GGGGGGGGGGGGGGGGCAGGGTTAAATTTAAAATATGTATATATATATATATATATATATGCAAGTTATTTTTTGTATTTGTTCCTGCAAAGAAATAACTAAATTAATAGGCGAACTCTAACGTAAATATACAGTGATAAATGCATTTTTGCTCTATAACTCATCCCAATGACTTATTATAGTTTGAAAACAATGTACGATAAGAAAAAAATTAGTTATTACATTTGTAAAATTATCAACTCTCAAAAAGAAGAAAAAACTTGAGAATTCTGTGAATTCTAAGTTAGGGCAATTTTTGAATTTTTTGCTGAGGCAAAATTTAGCTCCAGACTATCAAAAATCCTTGTGAAAAATTGAAGTGAGGTGGGTGGGCTCGGGCGACCCCCCGGTGTGGGGCAATTTGATGAGGATGTGGAAGATGATGCCAATGGAAGTCAATCACCGAAAGATCGTTTTAGAGTTACCTATGTCCTCCGGATCATAGATCAAGCTCTTACATCAATTAAGGATCGGTTTGAGCAATTTGAACTTTATGAAACAATCTTTGGATTTTTGTTTAACGCGAAATTCAAGAGTGTTAGTGAAGAACAATTGATGGAGTACTGTACTAAACTAGAAAGTTTCTTGGAATACAAACAACATGGTGATATTTGTGGGGAGGAGTTATTCCAAGAACTTAGACAATTGAAAACAATATTAATTGCCGAGAGAAGTAATAAAATCGAACGACATCCTTGATTTAATAAGGTCTTATTGGAAAGATGGCGGTTTCCAAATGGTTTCGGTTCCTTATCGAATTTTGTTGACTATTCCGTTCACAGTTGCTTCGGCGGAGATGAGCTTTTCGAAGTTGAAATTGATAAAACTTACCTTCGGACTACCATGTCACAGGAGAGATTTAGTGGATTGACTATGATTTCAACTGAAAATGAATACTTGGAGAAGTTAAACTAAAATGATTTAATTGAAAAATTTGCTTCAAAAAATGCAAAATGAAGTTGTTTTCATTGAATCGGATCGTGCTAATCATAAAACACTATGACCGGGGCTGCATTTTGATTTTGAATTTTTATGTAATTTAAGCTAAAAGCGTAATGTAACCTTATCTTTGTTCTTGTTTTGTTGTTTGATTATATATCTTTTAATTTTGACTTAATACTAAGAGGGCAACCAAGCTGAGGGCGGGTTTGGGCAACCCAAATATTGGGGCCGGCACTGTGCACAAGTCTCATTATTATCTAGTATAAACCCGACCCAAACTGGTGTTTGTGCACCCTTAGTTGAGACCATACCATTCTGAGACACACCAGGCATGACATTCTTAGTTCCATTTTGTGACATTGCAGGTTGGTAAATTTTTTGTTGAGGCATAACAGTAGAATAAAGCATATGAAACTGTGACTGTGAGCTTAACTATATTTAATTTGATGATTGAGATAAAGTACACTGTGAACAAGAACTCTATAGCTTATGTGACGCATTTCCACGAGTTGCTGCAAAAATAGAAGTTGTATCAACTTTAGAAGAAGAATTTTTATGTACATCTAACTCTTCACCATTCAATATTGCAACTAACTCATCACATTTGACTTTACCAACACCTCTTATCCGGATAGCAGTCATAAAGCCACGAAATTCTTGAGACAAGCCATTTAAGGTATGAAAAACCAAATCCTCATCACTCACTGGATTTCAAGCAGCAACAAGTTTTTGAGAATAGTCTTTAATTGTGTCAATATAGGTTTACATAGAAGTAGATTTCTTAATATTATAGAGCTTTTTCCTTAAAGAACATGGTGGTAAAGGGATATGGTGGTTGTAGCAGTATAAGGTAGTGCAAAAATGGTGGCCATGAGTCGTGGTTAGTGTTGGTGGTGTGTTGGCGATGGAGAAGTGGTGATTGTTGTAAGGACTAAATTCTGAAATCTTCTTATTTTGGCAATTCCGTATGACAAAACATATATTAATATGGAGTTGTAATTTTATTATTTTTCCTTAATTTTCTAAGTAGCAAGTCTGTATAGGAATAGAGTGGAAGGAATCTTTTTTTAATGTAATTCGAGGGTTAATAAACGATCGGTTTCCGCCTAGATCAATCGGTTTATCAATCGGGTGTCTCAAAATTGGGATCAATCGGGTTTTCAATCAAGTACCTCAGCCGACATTGGTTTGGCATGCGATCAATCGGTCTCTACATGCGATTGATCGGGTCTATATATATTCTATAAAAGCAGATGACTTTTTGAGTTCTAGGTTATGTGGGTTGCGACAGAAAAGAGGGAGAGCGGCTAGAAAGATATATCAGAGCTCTTGTTTTCATACCCACAAAAACCCCTAGAGTATTGAGAGTGAATCTTGAAGCAAAAAATCCATGGATCTTTAATCAAAGCTTCAAGAGGTTTCTACTTCAATCATCATTCAACTTCGTGTTTCTTCCAGTGGATTTCTGGGAAGATGTTTTTGGAAGGCTTGTGCGATTCAAGGCGTTCGCGATCAAGATCACTGGGTGCGGTGTACGTGTGACTCGGCAGGTGATACTTAGAACGTTGTAAGGATTTACTTCGTTTGGATAGGTATATCTATAACTGCACAATGATCATAGTGGTTTTGATTCCTTCTCGTGGTTTTTTACCCATTTAGGGTTTTCCACGTATATCCTGGTGTTCATCTGTTTAATTGCTTTTTGTTTGTGATTGATTTATATATTGATTTTTTATTGAGATAAAAAAAATAAAACCTAGCAAATTATTAAACCTAGGCGATCTAGGATTTTTCAATTGGTATCAGAGCGGGTCGCTCATATTGCTTTTGTGAAAAAAATTTCACGAGCGGATCCTTCTTTTTTATAATTTGCTAGCATGGATTCATCGAAAGAAAGCAATTTTATATTCAAACCTCCTATTTTTGATAGCTCTAAATATGTGTCTGTGCTTCATCAATATTTTTTGATGCTAAATCTGATTGCGATAGTAGAAGTAATATTTTTTGTGGTGTTGAAACTAACCAAACTAGTGATAGAGAGGATAAATATGACATTGAAGCTATGGCTATGGCTATGACTATGAAAAACTTTAAACGTTCTTTTACGAAAAAACCTAATTTAGGGTTAGCCACCAAGTTAAAGCAATGTGAGAAAGAGAAAATTGATGACTTGCATGAACTTAATGTGTTTAAATGCAAAAATATGAATTTTGAAAATGATATGCATAATCTTTTGAGACTAACAAGCTTCTTGAATCAAAAGTAGCAAAATTGCAAGTTGAGCTTGACAAGGCCAATGCTACTTTTAAGAAATTGAACACAGGTACACAAGTCTTGAATGAAGTGTTAAGTGTTCAAAAGGTAACTTCGAATAGAGAAGGGCTTGGATATACAGGAAAAGCTTCAACACCTAAGGAGGAAGGAAAAACGGATTTTATCAAGCCAAGTAGCAGTGCTCCAATTCCTCCTGTGACCAATAAAACCAAGTCGCATATCAATGAGAACAATGTTAAACAGGCTCACACAAAGCCAAATTTTTCGAAGACAAATACAAAAAGTGCAATGGGTGAACATGCCACCACCAAGCGTGGTGAGGTAAGATTTTCTAAATTTAAGTCTTCTTGTCATAACTACGGAGTAGTTGGCCATATAAGACCACATTGCAAGAAATTACATATTCCTTGTCTTTCACATGCTCCTAAAAAGGTTAACTTGCGTAAAAATGTTCAATTCGTACCCACTTGTCATTTTTGTGGCATGAAAGGTCACATTCGGCCAAATTGCTTTAAACTCCATGGGTTTTCTAATGCTCCATCTCAATTATATGCTCATAGCCACGGGAGTAAAATCCAAAAGCCTAGACGTAAGGTGACACCACAACCTAAGGATAAGAATGTGATTTCCAAAGTAACGCCCAAAATTTTTAGAAGAGTTGAGGAGGTCAAGAGTAGACTCATTTGGGTAAGAAGAATAGACTTGAGAACTCGTGAGGATTTGCCTTCAAATCCTTTTGATGACACGGGATCATCCGGAGGAGTTGACCTCTCCTTTTAAAGCCTTAGTCTTACATCCATAGTCTAGGTTGGTTTTCTATACTTATCTTGTTCCTAGAGCTTTGGATTGATTATGGCTTTTATATCATAGCATCTTGTATTTATTCGTTCTGCTTATTTCATGTTCATAATGAAAAAAAAAATCATCTATGACAAAATTCTTCAAAAAATATTAAATTTCTTTTTGCATGCAACCAGTGGTCAGTTACATTTTTTTTTTGAATCTTTACCCTTGTTTCTTTTATGATTTAAAAAAAAAAACAAAACAAAAAGATTTTCAATATTTTAATAGTAGAGTTTGAGCTGAGCATAATAATCTTTGTTGCTGCTGATTTTTAGTTTTCTAATATGTTCTTACGAAAATCCAAAAATATTCATATATCAAAATCTTTATAAAAAGGATTTTTTTTTGTGTGTGCATTGTGAATACTTTCGAATCTTAGTTCACTGCTATGGACTTTATGGATATGAGTTTCATCATGGATTGTATTTCGGAAGTTAAGTGTAGCATGTTTCATGTTTCTGTGACCTCCACAAATACACGTCACGGTCCGATAGATTGCATGCTAAGGTTTGTTATTTCTCATATACCTTGCCAATATGTCTACTGTACTCCCTCAGTGATTGACAGTGTGAGCAATACCGATAGACTTGTAGCATTTGTGTGCAACCTAAAAATTGAGGGGGAGAAAAGTGCATATGTGATATTTGAGTCGATAATGCTTATCCGGGCGTTCACTGAAGTAACTGGCTCCATTCGGCTTACCAGTCCGAACGGTCGCGTCAAAAAGGTGAATAGACCTTGTGAAGGCATGTGTATTGGACCACTTGC
Source organism: Gaultheria prostrata (assembly GCA_036023075.1). Lineage (NCBI taxonomy): Eukaryota > Viridiplantae > Streptophyta > Magnoliopsida > Ericales > Ericaceae > Gaultheria > Gaultheria prostrata. The sequence continues at coordinate 9,900 of JAXBDA010008471.1, read as the reverse complement.
CTAGTAGCCGGATCCATTCGGCTCCATCCAGTCTAAACATTCGTGTCAAACAACAGTGGGGTAAAAGAGAATACCATATTATATATAAAAAAAATTCATTGTTTGAGGAGGAGTCGAATATTATGTTAACAATTATTATTCATTGATTGAGGGGGAGTTTTATTGTTCTATGGAATGTTTTGTCTTATCATTTTTGCGTGGTTTGACTTCGTGAAGGGGAGATAGTCTGACAGCTCGAGCGTATATGATAAATCTCGTTTTAAATTGATAATCTTGAGGGCTACTGACGTGTCACCCACACACTTTTGTCATGTATTCGTGTCTCATATGCATTTAGTCTTTTCGATATATCCATGATTATATTCAATATATTTTGCACAAGCTTAATTAAAAATATTTCTATTCATCGAGTCTCATTATCGAGAACTTATTCCTTAGTTGGTCCTTCCATGTTGCATGTTTTTCTTTTTGAGCTATTTTAATGTATTATTTTGTTACTTTTGTTGGTTAAGAAGATGAAATTTATTGATTCATTGGTTAATTATTTTTTAGAAATAGCCAGTTTTTGGTTATTCTCAGGCCTAGTTGGAACTTTGCTATTCCGTATAATTTTAGTACTTTTGTTTCTGGTTTATGTTGGTTTGGCTGTTGGTTTTATAGCATCTACGCTTTGGCTAGATGTTGATATACTTTCTTTATTGGTGCATTATTGGTTAGGGAGATTGTTCTATTTTCATTCTATTTGGCTGCTTCTGTTGGTCTTTAATTTTTTATTGCTCTTCTACTCGCATTCATAGCTTCATTGTTTATCCTATTCGCCATTTGTCACTTCATGTCAAAAAGGGGGAGAATGATGAAAGGGGGAGTAGGTTGCCTATTGTTCTAATGTGGTTGGATGTTGAGGTTTATTTGCAGACTTATTTACAGCCTCTCTACAACTCGATCTCAGTTCATCTTTTGGATTCATTTTATAGGAGAGATTTTCTTTGAAGTGTGTTTTGTCATGGAAGTGTCAAAGGGGGAGATTGTAAGGACCAAATTGTGGAGTCTTCTTATTTTGGCAATTCCGTATGACAAAACACATATTTATATGGAGTTGTAATTTTATTATTTTTCCTTAAGTTTCTAAGTAGCAAGTCTGTATAGGAATAGAGTGGAAGGAATCTTTTTTTAATGTAATTCGAGGGTTAGTAAACAATCGGTTTCCGCCTAGATCAATCGGGTGTCTCAAAATTATCACAGGCCGTGGTATATAATTTCAGAGTACCTAGACCAACTACGGGATCAATCGGGTTTTCAATCAAGTACCTCAGCCGACAATTGGTTTGGCATGCGATCAATCGGTCTCTACATGCGATTGATCGGGTCTATATATATTCTATAAAAACAGACGGCTTTTTGAGTTCTAGGTTATGTGGGCTGCGACAAAAAAGAGCGAGAGCGGCTAGAAAGATATATCAAAGCTCTTGTTTTCAGACCCACAAAACCCCTAGAGTATTGAGAGTGAATCTTGAAGCAAAAAATCCATAGATCTTTAATCAAAGCTTCAAGAGGTTTCTACTTCAATCATCAATCAACTTCGTGTTTCTTCCGGTGGATTTCTGGAAGATGTTTTTGGAAGGCTTGTGCGATTCAAGGCATTGGTGATCAAGATCACTGGGTGCGGTGTACGTGTGACTCAGCAGGTGATACTTAGACCGTTGTAAGGATTTACTTCGTTTGGATAGGTATATCTGTAACTGCACAATGATCATAGTGGTTTTGATTCCTTCCCATGATTTTTTACCCATTTAGGGTTTTCCACGTATATCCTGGTGTTCATCTGTTTAATTGCTTTTTGTTTGTGATTGGTTCATATATTGATTTTTTATTGAGATAAAAAAATAAAACCTAGCAAATTATTAAACCTAGGCGATCTAGGATTTTTCAATTGTTGTAGCGGAGATAGTGATGATTATGACAATGACGAGTGGTGGGTAGTTGCGGTGGTGAAGAGGTGGGGTGGTTGTAGAGGTGTAAGGTGGTGGAGAGTTGTTCGTTGTTGTATTGATGATGGTGGTGGAAAGATGGAGGTGATCAGTTGTAGTGTGGTTGTGGGTTTTAACGATAGAAATTAATTAATGATGGAACGATGGATGCAATCGAGTAAGTGTAATAGTGGTGGTCGCTGGGTGTGATATAATACCAATGTTGATACTGGTAGTCCTGGCGGCAGTTGTACTGGAGGGTGACAAGTATTGATATATAAGTTAATTCTGAATCAAGTAAAGCACAAAGAATCTAGGATCTTAAATTTTAAAATTAGCCTATATTAACGAGGGACCTAAATTTTGAACAATATGAAACATGATTATCAGATTAGGCCTAGTTTGCCAGTTGATTTTATCAGATAAAATTAGAGATTCAGATTTTATCAAAAGCCATTCTCAAATGATAAAAGCTTGGAAGAGATTAATTTTTTTTTTTTTTTTGGTGAAACCCATCCCCTTTTCTATAAAAAAAAAAAAAAATTAGATTTTATCATTTGGGAAAATAATGTCACACCTCCATAAAACTCACCTAAAATGAAAAATCTCATTTTATCAATTGGCAAACTAGGCCTTAATTTCTTATTGGTAAATATATTGGGCAGTGATAATCCCATGATTGAAAAGGTTAATGCAGTTGTAGTTGAAACAGAGAGAGATAATAAGACAGAGAACACGCAATGCAAATTCGGGAAGCATGAGGGCTAACATTGTCAGATTACATACATTGTCGTGGCAGAATAAAAAAATGCCTCGCGGCATTATCATTATTAATTTAAAAGTGTTGGGTTGTGTTGTCAAACAACCCCTCTCTGTCAACGGTCAACACTATTTTTGTACTCCCTCCGTCCCCATTTTATGATCCCTTTTGGAGATTCCAATTAAATAAGGGAACACAATCATTGCACTTTTAAAAATCTATTTTTCTCATTTTACCCTTCAATCATTATATTTTCTTACTTTTTTTAGTAGTACTAATTTCAAATGGAAGGGTAAAAAAGAGAATTCATTACCTATTGCTCATTTAGTTTTGAAATGAGAAATTTTTTTTGGGACAACAAAAAGTGGTAACTGAGACTATAAAATGGGGACAGATGGAGTATGTTTGTTTCTAAAGATCCGGTCTGTGGCAATGATAATGGGGACAGTTGACCATTATGTTATGATAAACTCCCTAATAAGGTTTACAATATTCTCTTTTGGGATCCATAATTTTTTTTTTTGGTGCAACGGAAATTCATTGGGATCCATAATGTTGAGTCTGATAGATACAATGCACTTATGTTATAGTAATAAACTCCCTAACATCCCAGATAATCCATTTGAGCTCATTTTTTAGACCTTGTCCAACCTCTGTGGAATTTTATTTTTTCAGCTAAATTTGATATAATTAATTAATTATTTTTTTATTATAATATATTCAGAAGAGAATAATATATTGCGATGAGTAGTAAAATATGTACATCAAATCAGATATTTATACAAGAGATGAAGTACAGGGACCAAGAAAATTGAAAAATGAGGTAGACTGGGAGAAGGGAATATCCCAATTATGAAAATTTAATGGAATCAATCGATCATGAAAACACTAATTAAAATAACATGATTGAAAATAAATAATAGGACGGATAGAAAATAAGCAAAGTTGTTTGACTACCTCAATTGCTTACTTGCATAAATGTATTGGTGGATAAAGCACATAAGCAAAAATAGTAAGCACCTAAGAGTTTATTTTGCGACAAATAAATGAATAAACAACAGTTACCAAATGCGCCCTCGTTTCCAATTTGTTTTCTGTCTGTATACGATCTCGTATCCTTATATTTCTCCATAAAAAAAATACACGTAATTTTGTTGTCCAAACACTTCATGCCATCTGGTCGTCAAAAAAATAAATGAAGTGTTTGGACAAAAAAATTTATTTTCTTATTTTCTTTGATAAACAGAAGATACACTTAAAAATGAATCTTTTTGGTTGACCTCTCCTTTATTTGTGAGATAAACATTTTTGAATTTGGTAAACAGAACTAAGCAAAATTCTATCAATTTAATAATGATTTGCGAGATTCATTTTCTGAAACGCTATTTATATTTAGAAGCAAATTGACAGGATCCATTACATAAAAAAAAGGTTAAAATAAAAATTCAACACAACGGTTATTTGTAACGACTCCCTCACATTAGGTGGGGCCTACACATACATAGAAACTAAATCATTTGAGAAGGCGTTATAACTCATCGTTGTATTGAAAATATGTTTTCGATAAAGATTTACATTAACTGTGTGCATTCGTAGTCATCCTGTGCCTAGCACGTGTTTGATGCTAGTTTTGTATGTATATGTGAAAAATAACAGGATTTGGGAGCTCCAAAAAATAGATGAATTTGGGGACTAGATCAGTCGCATCCTCAGCGTATTCGCAAAGAAATTGCGTGCAAGCATTTGATTACTTAATTAAAACAAGGGTTAATTTCACTAACCTCCCCTGAGGTTTGCATAAATGCCACTGGCCTCCCCTCTGCTTTCTGATATTCCACTGCCCTCCCTTGCTTTACAAAATAAATGTCAGATACCCCCCTTGCCGTTATAAAAGGCCTAACGGCGTTAACTTTGATGTTGAATTGACGTTAATGCCCTTAAATTTGAAATGAGTGAAAAAATAACATAATTATTTACTTTTTTCCTGGAACTTTCTTTTCTTTGACTCAAAATTATTTTTAATTTTTTAATTTTTTAGTTCCCATAAGATATATTTTAACATTTTGATAATAAAAATAAGAGTACCATTAATCACCTAAGCCCACTGCCTGCTTCGGTGGTTTTTTTTTTTTTACTTTTTTCAATTTTATTATTATTATTATTTGCATTAGAAGTAATAATGGTCTAAAATAAATATGCACACCCTTTTAGGGGAAACAAGCATTTCGCACAAAAAAAACTGTTAGCATGAAATTTTTTCAGATAATTTTTTTACACTAATTCAAGGATCCCATTGAGAAAAATAATAGTCTAATTTTTTACCCAAAAACAATTATAAAAAAAAAGACTCAAAAAAATTATCCATAATAGGCTAATAATACTAAAAAAAAAAAAGACGTCTAATAATACAAAAAAAAAAAAAAAGACTCATGAATGCAAGGTTCTCACAAATAATGGATAGTTATCCCAAAAAAAATGTATTAATGAGTTTTTTTTTGGTAAAAAATTAGACTATTAGTTTTCTCAATGGGATCCTTGAATTGGAGTAAAAAAATTATCCGAAAAAATTTCATGCTAATAGTTTTTTTTGTGCGAAATGCTTGTTTCTCCCAAAAGGGTGTGCGTATTTATTTTTGACCATTATTACCTCTAATGGTGCTCTTATTTTTGTTATCAAAATGTTAAAATATATCTATGGAGCTAAAAAATTTAAAAATATAAAATAATTTTCAGTCAAAGAAAAGAAATTTCCAATAAAAAGTAAATAACTATGTTATTTTTCACTCCTTTCAAAAATTTTATGTAATATAAACTCAAACAAAAAAGAAAATAAAGTAAAGCTTGAATTTAAGGGAATTAACGTCAATTCACAATCAAAGTTAACGTCGTTAGGCCTTTGTTACGACGTTAACGGCAAGAGGGGTGTCTGACATTTATTTTGTAAAGCAAGGGAGGACAGTGGAATATCAGAAAGCAGAGGGGAGGCCAGTGGCATTTATGCAAACCTCAGGGGAGGTTAGTAAAATTAACCCACCCTTAAAACAATTATCAAATACTTTTTAGACTTAAACAAAAGAAATTGCGTGCAAGTATAATATGAGATAATATTTTATTGGTACAAGTGTATTACATGCCTACAACAAGCATTCGATGATTGTAATTGAAATAATAAATTAAGTTTCAAAGTATGGAATATATTAAGTTTCAAAGTATGGGCCTAAAATTATACCAGCATAATTACCTGAGATGAAGGAGTAGAGTGGGATAATAATTTGGAGGTGGGGTGCACATACAATGGTCTGCGTCGGGCTTATACTAGATAATAACGAGATTTATGCTTGCGCAAAGCCGGGTCATTAATAATTAGGTTTCATTTAATGTTCTCAAGCCCTACCTAAATTAAATTTTTATTTTTCAAGCCCGTTCAACAAGCCTATTTATTTTTTTAAATTATAGTATCACAAACATAAATTAATCAACCATAATGATCAAAAATTAAAATTCACATCCGTAAATTAAAGTTCTAAGTTCTCACAAAATGCTTGCGACTTAGCTTTGTATCGTAGAGAGTGTTGTCCCAAGCGTAGGGCTAGGTCGGCGGTAGCATAATAACCGGTAAGACCGGGTCGAATCCACAGGGACCGAACGAACCGTGCGTGAAAGTTGACTTGCGGGTGATGATTTTAGCCTTGAAGCTGCAAACTGAATTTTGTGATTTGTTGGGTGGAATTCACTTAACTTCGTGAATGACTCGGGAAATGAAAAGACTAATTAAAACTAAGGCAAGGTCTAGGGGATCATAACACCCAAGACTTGGGTCGATTCGTTTTCCTCTAAAATGACCGGCTTTCAAATGGAATGTTTGGATTTTAAACTCACCTTTGAACTAGAAATGGTGCTCGGTAAAGTTTAGGGTTGTTTTGAGAAAATAAGCAAATCCCGAGGGTGAAATCGCCCAAAGCATCCCACATGACAATGAGAATAACTCTTGCCTACGTGGGGTAAATGAGATTAACAATCCTAAGTTTTGGTACATAAAAATGAACCCGTAACTTCACTAAACAAACTATGTGTAGACACCCTAAATTGGCTCGGTATATATTTTAAGTTCCGCCACGTGCGAGATACCGATGACGAGTTGATTACGTATGCTTTGATGAGGAATGAGATGTTTTTGAACTATGTGGAACTCTTAAGGAATGAAGAATGCCTTAGAATTAGGGAGGAAAGTGGCACGTGACACTTAGAACGTGTTTTGGCCTTAGTTGGCTCCGATAAATTATCGTTAGGTCTGTTTTCGGCCCACTTTTGATAAATTAAACGTTCTTATTTTTATGGTTGGGATCCACCATATTTTATTACTTCTAAAACCCTTTTTATCGATATATAATATGTCTCAATCGGATTTAAAATGAGGGAAATGCGAGCGTTTTACCAAAATCATTCATTTTCCGACCCATTGAGGGTAAAATCATCATCTTTTTAATTGTACAAACTATTTTGGATCAAGATCAATTGGGCTAGAAAGTAGACTTAACAAGCTTTCCAACGGTCCAAACCGCGTTAAAATCGGAGTTTAGTATAGCCCGAAGCGAGCCCGCGAAGTTTGGGCTCCTGTGCTGTCTCAAAGTGTCGGCCGCGAAATCGATGTGGCGGCCGATAGATCAGCTCCAGGCAAATCAGAAGCCTTCATGAGTGTTGGATCTCATTCAAACTCTTCCCATCCGGTCACCCAACGTGTTGGGCACGAGCAAAATACTTTAAGGAGGAGTTTTTATGGGAATTTAACACTATTTTCCTATTTAATTAATTCCCTAGTAATTATCTCTAACCCTAGCTTCAATCCTTATATATAGGACCCCTCTCGTATGAGTTGAAATCCCATTTTCTATCTCTCTCCCATGTTTTAGACCCACTCTTCATATCACCTTCTATACACATAGCCTAGGTTGCAAACTTAGCACCAACAACAATATCAAACACCGAGTTGTAGCAGTTTTGTGAGTGAAAACCCCAAGAGAGTAGCCAAAACCTTCAAACCCAAAGGAGTTCTACACTGTTCATAGGCGCCTCGTGCCTTCAATAAAAAAGGGCTGCGCAAATATCCCAAAACATACTAAATATGGAATACTTTCCATAAAAGGAAAGAAATAAAGTAGCAAAAAGTAGCCCGAAAGGCCTTTGGATCGATCCAAGTGTAAGGGTGGATCGATCCACATTCTTTCAAATTTTCTCCCGTAGTGAGTTTAGATCGATCCACCTATAGTCTTTTCACTAAAAGGTTTGGATCGATCCAAACCCTCTTTAGGCAGATTTTTGAACCAACTTCGTGAGCACGCCCCGGCATCGTTCGAACTCGGAATACGGCGATTCTTGAACCGTTGGAAAACTCTATGAGTCTACTTTCAAACTCAATGGACCTCATCTTCATGGCCTTTGTATCTTGAGAGAAATGAGTCTTTTCCTATCAGTGTGTCGGATTTCCTTGAGGTTCATAGCTCCAGATTTATTGTTCCTTTGTTTCGGGCCCTTCCTTGAACCTTCCAAAGCTCCTTCAATCGACTTCTAAGCTTCGGTGATTTTCCTCCATGGCATTGCAGGACCTTGAGTACTTCCGGATATAACCGGTGATTATTTGGAGCTTTGAACACGCCTTTTAGGTTTGATTTTCCGAAACTTATCAAAAACACAACTCGCGCAAAATCAATTTTATAAAAGCACAAAATGCACGTGTGTATGATTAAAACGAGCGAAATTAAGCCCGGATATATACAACATTTGGGGCTTATCACAAAACAATTACAAATAGACCAATAGAACTATGAAGTTCTAAAAATTAAAGTGTCTCTTCAAAAAGTAATTAAAGTGCTCAAAAAGTTGAAACTCTCCAACATCCATGATGACCTAACATGCAAAAATTTCTCTCGGGTATCTGTCCCTGTTCCCATAACCCGTTGACAAGTGTACTCAAACACTTTTTTGTAACAATAGTATATCTATATAACAATACACAATGGTATTTTCAAATTATCCACTCACAAACTAACTTTTTGAGGGGTTAAAGGGTCGGGATTGAGACTGGAATGTGAACCAATGGCTAGGATGAAAACTTAGATTATACACTTCCCCCTCAAAAACGTCACACTCACCTTAACCTTGTAGACACATATACGGATATACCACGAGGGGATGCATTGTTTCTTTGCCTTAGGAGGATTAAGCTTCATGCGAGCATCTTTGACACTGGTCTCCTTCATTTGTGGCTTGGCTTTGTTATCCACGAGAGGAGTGTAAGCACTGTTACTCGGCTTAATAAGTATATTTTTTTCCTCTTACCTTTGATTTATTTTTTATAGAACCAAGGCCTTCTTTTTTTGAAGCCACCTTTTGAGATGTCAAAACTTCCTCTAAAATTTGGTAACCTGCATTCAATTTCTTTAAAGTAGCATTGCTCTTGTCAAGTTCAACTTGCAAAGTTGCTACTTTTAATTCAAGAAGCTTGTTAGTCTCAAATAGTTTATGCATATTATTTTCAAGAGTCATATGCTTCTGTTTAAGCACATCAAGTTCATGAAAGGCATCAAATCTCTCTTTCTTGCTATCATAAAACTTGGCTGAGAAAGCTAAAAAAAATTTGTCATCCTTTTCATTCTTTTCATCTTTATTAATTTTTCTCTTAAAAGAGCGTTTAAATTTTTTCGTAAATAAGTCTATAGCCTCCATATCATATTTATCATTAATGTCCGAATCATTGGACTCAATATGTTTAATCATAGATTCAAAAGATTTTCTCGGTTTTACTTTTGAATGATCCAAATTCATTCTATCAAGTAATTTAGGGCAGTTCATGTTCAACTCCATAGCAAATAAAAATTTAAGGATCCGCTCGTGAAGAAAAATTCACAAACTCAATATGAGCAACCCGCTCTGATACCAAATGAAAAACCCTAGCCTGCCTAGGTTTATAGATTTGCTATGTTTTAATCTTTTGTAAAAATCAGCCCACTAATAAAAATCAATTAATCAAACAACGGAAAGCAAACAAACGAAGAACACGAAGATATACGTGGAAAACCCTAAATGGGTAAAAAACCACGGGAAGGAATCAAAAACACTATACTCAATGTGTAGTTACAAGCAATCTTACCTACGATTAGAATCCTCACAATCGAG
>JAXBDA010008470.1:0-14771 GCA_036023075.1 Gaultheria prostrata | reverse complement strand
CCTACCCATTTTTTTATTCTTTTTCTCTCCTCCCCCCTCTTTAAACTGGCTGGTTTTTTTTTTTTCTTTTTTTATTTTCTCTCTCTTACTTTTCCCCCATATATTATATTTTATTAAAAATAGGGAGTGTTGTTGGAGTGTTGATAGAAAAAGTGTCAAGTTATAATAGATATATGCACTGTACACTGCATAATTTACCAACTCATTGTTGGGGTTGCTCTAACTCCCACATGATTGACAGGTGCTGCTACCGGACCCATCCCATTCATTGTACTTTTTCCCTCGTGGAATGGGATTGGTCCTTTCTGGTGAGAACATTCGGACCCGGTGACCCTGTAGTGAGCTAAACGCATTGCACCGTGCAGTACAACATTCCAACAGTATAAATGTATTTTCGCTGAAAGAGTTTTTTTAAATTTGAACCGTTGAAAACACTTTTGGATGACTCAAATATGCGCTATACGGTGCAGTGCATATAGTGCATTGCGCCATCCCCCACTTCCAAAACATTTTGACCCTTCCTGGGCTTGTTTTGTTGATCAAGACCGTTAATATTTTAGATGTCGTTCAGGACATTAGACGCAATGAATCATGTTAAATCCGATATCGTTTGACATATTCTCCAAACATTTTTACTTCTCGAAATTAAATTTTGGTCGAGTATTTCAATATTTTCTAAACTCTTGATCAATATTCAATTAACATAAATTTTAACGTGTCTAATATTTTTGACGAGGTCTAAAGGATGGGAGAGGATCTCATTCCTTACTTCATTGGGATCCTTTGCTACTTGAGCGCCAGTGGGTCACATGGTTCTTTGACATCTTTCTTCGCCATATATTTTGTAACATTCATACATTTAGTGAGTCCCAACAAAAAGTGCTATGAAAAAGGTGGTGTCCAAGATCACTGAATAATTTCACGGTACACGAAAGCATCCCCATCATGGTCATTACTCAAATTTAAATAAACACTCTAAACGATAACTTGATTCAGTATGAAACACCTACAATTCCAATTCTTCTCCCTCAATTGTACAAATATTTTTTCATTCCAAACATACACCCCCCCTCTCTATAGAAAAGTGTAGATATTGCCAAGTGTAGAAAAGCATTCAATTTCTTCCCCTCAAATCCCAATTGCATTTACAAACATACAACCTATAGTCTTGAACTCTTGATGGAGCATCTTGACAAACTTAACAAAGTCTCCAAAGCTACAGTAGCCGTGGTCTCCAGGGTAAAATAAATACTCCCTCCGTCCCCATTTTATAGTCTCAGTTTGCATTTTTTGTTGTCCCAAAAAAATTGTCTCATTTCAAAGCTAAATGGGTAATAAATTCTCTCTTTTACCCCTCCCTTTGAAATTAGTACTACTAAAAAAGTAAGAAAATGTAATGATTGAAGGGTAAAATGAGAAAAGTAGATTTTGAAAAGTGCAATGATTGTGTTCCCTTATTTAGTTGGAATCCCCAAAAGAGACCATAAAATAGGGACGAAGGGAGTAGTTGACACCAATCACGTTACCTCCACCAAACCACCGGAATGGCCACAGCCAGAATTAATGTCACAAACTATGTAATACTAAAAGTTTTATGGACAGTTTCTCGGAGACAAAATTATATCGTCTTGATGTCTTTAAAATTTATGTGTTCTTTTTTTTGGGTAAGGGGTTGTTCTCCAATGAATTTTATGAAGATTTGATAAAATCAAATTCTTGATTTTATCTATTCGTGAAAAGATTTGATAAAATTCATTGGAGAACAACCCCTAATTTGAAATATTAAAATTTATTGTTCATTGTATGAGAATTATTGCATTTACCCACCGGAATGACCACAGCCAGAATTAGTGTCACAAATTATGTAATAGTAAAAGTTTTCTGGGCAGTTTCTTGGGGACAGAATTAATATCCTCGGTCAATGGCTCGGAGAGTTCAAGAATATTCCTAACGGGTTCTGAAAGGTGAGTTTGTCATTAGATAAAATGAGGTTGAGGTAATAAAATGAGGTTGGGAGGTGATTTTATCTCCAATAAATCTGGACATAAAAAATGGCTTAATCCCAAATCGACTAGCTTGAGGACAATTAGACGGGTTTCCAAACGTGACAACAGTTTGACCAACCCCAGGAGAATTCCCAAATTTGATTGTGTGAAATTCCAGGCCAACAGGGGGAGTGACCTTTGCATAAAGCATGGTCAACTCTGCGTTAACGGACAGAATTTCGGCCTTAATTTGCAATTCCTTCACTTATATCCCTGGCATCTATAGAGTATTGCACTTAACCCCTCAAGTAATGCACCTTTGCCTTGTTAATATTCAAAAAAATGAAATCAATCATTTTTTATAAGTCTCAAAAGTAAGAAAAGTAACCCCTTATTCAATTTCCTCTATGAAAAATAAATTTTTAAGACAGTGATTGATGATCTATAGTCGTTTGATTGCTCAATTTTATTAAAAATGTATTGACTATGTCTTTTTTCTCTCTCTCTCTCTCTCTCTCATTTGAGGTTTAGAACTTTGATTCTTAATTTGATTTCCATACGTTTCATTTATGACTAAATTTATGTGTTCCCTTTTTTCTTTTGGGGGTAATTCGGAATATTAAAATTTATGTGTTCATTGCATGTGAATTATTGCTTTTCAATTCCAAATGAAGACCCGTCTATAAAACGTATAAAAGTTAGAATTATAATACTCCCTCCGTCCCTTTTTAAGTGTGTTATCTGGAAATTCCAACTATTTTTCTCTCACGTTAACTTTTATAACTTTTACATCTACTTTCCATTACTTACCCTTATCAATATAATAATATCCACTAACTTTTTTAAAAATAATCTACTTTTAAGGGCAAAATAATAATGTACCCACTAACTTTTCAAAACACACACTTATTAAGGTACAGCCCTAAATGGAAATGTACACACTATAAAAGGGAAGGAGGGAGTAATATTGTGCTTGATAGGAAGAGAGAAATATATGTAAGCTTATGGTTAATGAGTGTCTCTCCTCGATTGAGTTTCTAGCTCTGCCACTGCTTAAAATTCGAAAATTATGAGGGCTTAAAACAGCCGCACCTTGAGCTTTGGAACCAAGTCGGCTCTGAAATTACCCAAATACTTTTTTTTTTTTTTGTGGTAAATACCCAAATACTTTCTCGGTCTATGTTTGTTGATTCATTGTGGAGACTCATGCCATTTTAAAATTATTTATATCTTTCAACTTATAAAAATTTGCATGATTTCAAAATTTTTGAATAATAGAGCTAGTTAAAATCTATCGAACCAAATTCATATTATATATTTTTTGAGATCCATATAAAATTAGAAATAATTAAAAAGTGGCTCAGACTCCAAAAAAAAAAAAAAAAGAACTAACATACACGGACGGACAGACAGAATATTTAATTATTCAATCAAAGCTCAACGGTCCCTTTCACGTTGGGCCAAAGTTCAAACACTACTCTAGGCAACTAAAGAAGATTATAGTAGTAGTAGAAAATAATATGTGCCACGTGTTTTTTTATTTCACCATACAAATGGATTTTGGGTTTCGTGGGGGATGATAACTCTATATGGTGGATTGGTCGTAGCAAATAACCTTTTTCAGTGTGTGGATCCTTTAAACAAAATAATCATACTTTTACAATAAAATAATGTTAAAAAAATGCCCAGTTTATGAAATTGCTTACACGTTCTACCTTATTGGGAATCAAAGGTCCGATCCTTGCCACTACGAATAATTTTTAATCCCCATTCAACTAAAAAATTGCTATGTTGGTACATTTGTAATCAATTTTTATTATTTTCATGTTGTTGACAATGGCCTTGGATCAATTGGGACAAGATATGACAAAACAAATTGAGAACACGAGTTTTTTTCAAATGAAAGTGGAATGAGAAACGTTAGAAGTAAATCGAAGCATGTGAAAGTGTGAAGATTCTGATTGCTGACATTTTGTGTCTGTCTGAGGTGTGCTGATTAGAAGGGTCTCCTCAAAGTAAATTGATTTATCACGACTTTTTATTTGATGTATTATGAGAAAATAACTTATCTTGATTTTTAAAATAAACTATTATTTTTTTTGTTAGTGGAATACTCGAGGGTATATCATGCAAAAACCGGGGGTAATAAGAGAGGAATGAAAGTACAATTTGTGCAAAGCTCAAGAGTGGGAAGAAAAGATCTCCCTCCGTCCCAAAAAGTTTGGCCTATTTATAAATTTCAAGATTTTATGTTCAATTCACGATATTATCCAAAACTTGTAACTTTTCAAATTTGTCCTTCATTAGTTGACTCTAATAAAATAGGAGTTAATCAAGTTTTGAATTTAAATTTTTTTCCGAAAAGAAAAAAATCTTGCTACTAGTGTAATCAGAGAGCTTTTTCAAAATTTTAAAATGCACTTTAAATTTTGAAAATTTCAATTTTTCTTCTTTTGGTCTCATTATTTTGATTGTTAAAAGCATCTTAAGGGTAGAAATGGAATTCACCGACTTTCATTTGTTGAAAATTTTAAATTGGTCCTATATTTTGGGACGGCCAAAAAAGGAAAGTATGCCAAATTTTTTGGGACGGAGGGAGTATAAAATTGGGCTGGGATGGGCTTGAATTGGGCTTGCATCTCCCTTTCTCCTTTTTCCTCCTTTTGTAATGCTAACAAATCACCAAAGTCAACTCACATCTCTACAACCATCTCGATTCATAGACTTGTGTGAAAATCTTCCACCTTGATTGAATGTTTGTTGTTTGTGTGAAACCTCGATTCTAAGTGCAACAACTCTACTTAGCCAGTTCATACTGTGTTCTATCTCATCTTTACAAATTGGTGCACATCTAGTGGTCTGCTTAGATTTTTACCGTCCAATACAGAAAAGTAGTAGTGTTTAATTTCCCTTAAGGATACGTCTCCTGTATCGTAGGTTTTTAACAACTATGGGAACCATATGGTAGGAATATTCTTTAATGTGTAGTAATTTCGGGCACTCCCCAAATTACTAACCGTACTTTAAAGGGGGAGTCCTGAGCCCAAAATATTTGTCCCTTTTTAGAGTGCAATGAGTAAGTTGGGGAATGCCAAAATCAATTTTCTTTTTTACTTTGTTAGTTACTTAAGTTGCAACAAAGGTATCACTCGTGAAGAAAACATGCCAAACCAAAAGAATAGGCTGCAAATTTTGTACTCCTATAAACTCCACATCCATCTTCGTTGATTCATAGGCCTCGGGTTCCAAGCCTCGATACTAAGTGGCCATCAACTCTTTTGGGTCAGTCCCTACTATGTTTTATTCCGTCTTTAATTGGTGCCCCTGTGAGATTTGTTCACTAAGTAATTGAGGTGTGCGTATGCTCGCACTAAAAGACCCGATACGAAAATAGTGTTCTAGTCATCTGAATTACAAGTGATTACAATTGTAGGTGAAAAATGGCTCCATAAAGTAGAAAATATCTGTAATTTGTTAGGCTCTATTCTCTTAAATTTTTTAGGGAATTGATATTGGCATTCCCTTTTTTTTTTTTTGTCACTATAATGCGAAGATACTAAACCATCATTGTATTTTGAAACCAAGAGAAAAATGTAATTGTAAAGTACAAGGGTGATTTAGTAACTTCACCTAATAGAGACAAACTGGGGAGTGCCAATATCAAAATGGGGAGTGTCAATATCAATTTTCATTTTATATCTAGTGAATTTATTTCAGAATTTTTTACTTTTTGGAATTTTTTTTTAGCCTTTCGTCTTTTTTTTTTTGCATTGATCAATATTAACGAGAGAAATCAGAAAATATAATACTAAAAAAGACGAACAAAGCACGGAAACTAGAAAGAAAAAAAGTACTTCCCTAGTTCCAACCAGGAAGAGAATCCCTAGTGAAGAAAACAATAGTACACTTAACTACATCTCATGATTCTTATCCATCATGTCTCCAACATTATAGAACAAAGGTTGGGTAGCCCTGGGTAGATAGATAAAGCTAGAATGCATTAAACAAAATCTCATCATCATCAAACCATGCTGTAAAGGAGAAACAAAAAGCCAAGGCTTTTAGAAACCCATCTCTACTCCCTTGCCCCCCCTCTATCTCACCTTTACAACCTAGCACAAACCAAACCACACCCACCTCAGAATCTTCAATATATATATATCTATAGAATGTGTCACAAAAAAAGATCATATAACTCTATGAGAAATTGTGGTTCCAATAGGGCTGAGATGAGGAGGGGACACCGGAAAATGTGGTGGGCAGTGGTGGTGCCTTGTACTAGCAAGAAGAGTTTGAGGACCGAATCGAGGAAGGACATAGAGGAGATACTGAAGACTAAGCTCGCGCCAATCGAAGAAGAGCCGGAGATGGTGTGTGAGGAGAACCGGACACTGGTCACGAACAATATCCGTGTGGCCAAGAAAGGGAGCAAGAAGATGGTCGGTTCGAAGGTCAAGTTGGGACACCTTTTTATGCCCCGGTACTTGATCTGTTTTAAAGACTCTTACCTTGTGTTCATCAATGGCGTCGCTCCCAGATGTCGCGCGGCTGGACTTCCGCAACCTTAGCCTCGCAAAACTGCTGCATATGCTTGGCCATTTTAATAGAAAGCTAAGTGTGTGTACAGTTTGGTATTTTCCGTCAATGATCTATGTCTGTAGCATGGCTTCTTATTTCAGCAGGCCAAGTCTCCTCTGCCTTCATTGATAGCTAATGTAATTTGATTCTGTTCTGCCACTTCCTTCCATAATTGTTTGGAAGCTCACAAATGACTACATTTAATTGTCATGAGCTCCAAGATTTCACATCTTTCGCTTTATGCTTTAATAAGAAGGACCATTGTGCTTCTTTCTTCAAATCATTATTTTCTAATGTTTTCTCTGTATCAATTCCTTCAAAAATGGAATCGGATCCGCTCGTTTTGGACTGGACGGGGCCATCTAATTCTGGATAGTCCATATACTATAATTAATGGTTTAGATTTGTTCAAGAGCTAACGAATCGAACAATTGATTATACCAATGTATGATCAAGATTTGGATTATCTCGTCCAATCCAAAACTTAGACTAGAGAGGATCCGAACCCTTCAGAAATTCATGATCCAAACGCAGTCATAATCAAATTGTACACATTGGAGACATCAAACCACCAGGTACCAACCTAGATTTCTGATCACTATATTGAGACTCTGGCCATTATCAGGACTAGGGTAACAATGAGGAAGAGGAACTTTCTTATGTTATGTATTGAAAATACTACTTTTCTTTGGTTCAAGAGCTACTAAAAGATGTCACCAACAAAATTAAAAAAGGTTAGAAATTCTCTAGCAGTAAGAAAAACATTTTGAACACCACATCTGGTGGTGTAGTTTTGTGAAGTCAGCTTTTTCTTCCCACTTAAGTACTGTTTCTCCATCACATGCAGGAGAAAATATGCTAAGGCTGCATTTGGTTCTTCCATCTTGAGGGAAAACAAAAGGAGAAAATAGACTCACATCCATAGAATAAAAATAATAATAATAATAAAAAGCTCCACTTGGTTTGGCCTGTTTAGGCGCCGGTCTAGTGAAATGAGCCCTATTCCCCGATTGTTTTCTTGTTTTCTTAATTTTCCACGACAAATTTCTTAAGGTATAGAAGAATGGCCCAAATCGAAACTCACATCCATAAAAATAGAAATAAATAAAAAAAAAAAATACTCATCTTTCCCCTTCCTTTCCTTTTCTCCTTTTGTTGTTTTCCCTCCAGATGGAAGAACCAAATGCAGCCTTAGTGTGTTTTCTCCTAAGGCTGTATATGTTTATGTTCAGTTAATGAGAACAGAACATTTGATAGAGCGGAAATATCATACCACAAATCCAAGATCCAAACACAGACTAAAGCTGTATATGGTTATGTTCATTTTCGCTAATGACAACAGAACAGTTGATATAGAGTGGAAACATCATACCACCAACTTAGATTTCTCATTCAGACCATTTACCTCTAGGATGTAAAAAAAGGTAGATGTTCTTAAGGTTCAATATTGGTTTATTTTAGAGCAAACTTCATTTATACCCCTTTGGGTTGGGTTATGTGTGGTTACAATCCTTGTGGTTTTAAAAAAATAGAATCCGCACTCATTTCCATCCATGTTAACGGAAAATTTAATCAATGTGTTTAAATGTTAAGCCGAGTCATTCATAATGTATTAATCAAAGTGTAAAGCATTTCTCTAAAAAATCATGTTGATCAAACATCAATAAATTTACCTCATAAAGAATTCTATCCGATCTTGAGGTTTTCATTTATATTGTCTTGAATTTTGGTATGGATGTAGTGCTTCTCAAACTCTACAATATGAACGGTGCGGATCCAAGTTTATGTACAGGAAGATGAGGGCATATTAAACTTTAGGTAACACAGTGCAACCATTATTTCCTTGAATTGGGTGCATCTGCACAAATCCACAAATCTTAGGGGGCACGGATGCAACAAAGTGAACCAAATTGGGTGTAACTACACATGGCATAAACCACAAAGGGTATAAATGGAGTTTACCCTTTATTTTATTCAAAACAGAGCTTCTTTTCTTGTTTCAAGAGCCTCTAAAAGCAGTGATTAATCATGAAAGAGCTATAAAATTCTCTAGTAGCAAGAAAAACCCTGTTGAAAAATCTGGTGGTGTGGTTTTTTTGTTTTTTTACCATAGGTTATCTTGTAGAGAAAGCACATTAATAAGGCTGCGTTTGGTTCTTCAGTTTGTGGAGAAAAAGGAAATGGATTAAGAACATACTATGTTGAATCACATCCAGCTCCTATCTTCCCTCCTCCCCCTTTTTTTTTTCCCAAAGAACCAAGATCCAAACAAAGACTTAACACTTCATGTATGTTTTGTTCAAGTTAGGTAATGAAAACAAGCACATTATATTAAATATTAAGTACAAAGATTACACTACATGCTATCAGAAACAACATCACTGATAGCAAATTTCCATCTCTTCTACATTTGAAGCCCCCATTGTCCCGAAAACACAAGCGCAGGGCATATATCATCCATCATCATCATTCGGTTGATAATCTCGCCGTACACCTCAGCAATCCTTCTTGGCGATATAAACATAGAAAATGCCTTCCAAGTCAACTTTCTCCACCGCGACAGCCTAATGCCTCTGAACTTTCCGTTCATTTTCATCATCAAACGCCTTCTACGCCTCGCTGCAGCCTTCTCATGATCCATGCTAGTCAGCTTCTCGTAGCGATACCTCCACCGGCCTCCAACCACATCTTGGAAATTCATTTGCAAATACAAGGGCAAGTAGAAAGTGAGAGTGCAGGAAGCACATGGAGGGGATCTGCTTCTTATAGTGCTTCAATCAAATCATTGTGCAAGAAAAGAGACAAAAAAATTCTCGTGTTTGGATTCCCTTAAAACATGGGGTAGCTAGCATCATATTTGGTCCTAATTCAATGTACAATGAGAGAAAGAGAGTGCAATGCAAAGTAAGTTTAGTTAGTTAGTTGGCAGAGAGATGCTCATCGGCCAGATTAGCAAATGATGCAGGGAATGTTGAAGGCATGTGCAATGATTTGATGTGCATGTTAGGGATGCAAACAGCTGAAAAAGAGAGAAAAAAAACAGGCAATGATTTGGGAAAGGGAAAGGAATGCAGTTGTGTACTCTGCAAGAAGACACTGGTCCTGTTGTTTTCTTCTATATGAACATAATTTGACAGTCAAGGATATAATGATTGGTCTAAATTTGATTCCATTTTGAAGAAAACAGTCGCTAAGAATAGTTTAATTAACCATCCACCCAATCTAATTTGAAGACCATAGTAGAATACTAATATGTGTCAATCCACTTTTTTTATAGAGAAAAATGGGTTTGAGTCGCAGAAGCAGCCTAGGTGGTAGTAATTAAGGCTGGTGTATTTGACTTGACCCGCGGCTTCTAGCTCTTGAAGTCAAGTCGAAGTTCAATCAAAGCTGGTACTTCCGACTGCCTCAATGTAGAGAAGAGAGAGGTAGGTTCTCTCCCCACTTCGCTCTCGCCCAAGGGGGGAATGGAGTAGTTTAGTCTTACGGTAGAGTCGAGGAGGTTTTCGTAGCTATTCTGTGGCGCCCCTACTCTAACAGCTCCTTTGGATTGAAAGAAATGGTGAGAAAAGAAAGGAGAAGAAAGGGGACTCAACTCTCTCCCACGTTTGGATGATAAAAATGGTGGGAGAGGAAGAGAAAAGGTGAGAATCCCAAACCCCTTACCCTCCCCTTTTCCCCCGTTTTCGTTTCTCACCAAAAGTGGTGAGATTCCGTGAGAAACGAGCTCGCCGGCGGCCGTGAGGTCCACCCCGTCGCCGGATCGCTGTCGAACTTGTACCGTTGTCTTCGTCTCGTCGAGGGGGACCCGGATCTGTGATCAAAATTTGTTTTTGAGGTCGCTGAAAATTCGCCGGAGTGTCGCCGGAGGTGAGAGAGATGACCGGAATGGGAGGGAGAGAGAGTGATTTCTCAGGGTTGTTTGGATGGGAGGGTGAGAAACCACTTCCCTCTCTTTTCTTCTCTCACCATTAATGGAAAACCTTCTCTTTTCTGCTCCTTTCTCCTCTCACCATCCAAAGACACTGTAAAACTGAAGCTTTTCCGTTGAATTCATGGGCGACCCCACCTTATAGATAGTGGTGTCAACCTGAACCCGGGGGGAAAATAAAGTTAGTACTTATTATATAATTTTTTTTTAAAGATTTATAAATGAACCTCTAAATTTAGCAGTGACACCATTGGAACAATATTTTTCATTGCCATCACTGTGACGTTTTTCTTTTATTTATATTTGATAAAAGTATTTAATGTTTATGAGTAACACCACACTTCAAAATTCCTGAAGTCGCCACTGGTTGAATTCCATGGCCGTATGCTTGTTCCTCATCTACGTCTCAAGACGCTGCCACAGCAGAGTCTCGTGCATTGGGTAGCCCTTTTACTTCGTTTCAAGAAGGTATCTTATCTTACTAATTAATATGGATTTCAATCTAATTAACAGTTCTCCTTTGTCTTTGATTGAGATTTTACGGCTCATATATTTAAATTACCTAATGATTGCACAAGAGAGGGAGGGGATAAAACAAGTGAATGAAATCAAGCAACAAGGGAAAGAACGTACCCCGCTATCAATTCCTTTGGAATCAGTTCATGCGGAGTTTTTATTCCGATTTTAATTGGACTCTCTGCATGAGAGCAGTGAGATTTGGCTATCAGAATTAGTCGATGTGCTCTTAAATTGACCCGAAAATTTGAATTTTAAAAGAGGAAGGTGTAATAAGACAAACGAATATAGTTCTGCTCTCTTCTTAATTAATCCACAGGACACACTGGCACTTAGAGCAGGTGGGTTATGTTGACAATTTGAGGGGTCTATATATCTACTTTGCACATGGAAAACCAAAATCAAGCTAAGGAATATAGTGAGCTGGAAATGTTTTGACTGCTCTGTAGAATTTGTCAAAACACAAATTTATTTTGAGCAAAGAATTGATCAATATCCGACCGAACTAATTTTTTACAGAGATCCTTACAAAAATAATTTAAATAAATTAAGCAGCTTTGATCATTTGTGTGGAACCCCGAGATGGGCTCCACATGATGCAATGTGTATTTGGTGTACATCAAACAGTCTACCCATAATTTTATTGCAAGAAAAAGAGTTTAGTGTTCTGGTCCCACCGAATTTTTTTGATGATTTTACTTTACAACCTTCGAAATTGATAATTTTACTTAACCCCTTCAAACTTACTTTGTATAATCATAACTTCTCTGTTATTAATAATTTTATATTAGGCCCTTCTTTATCAAATTCGTACGTTTGTTACTAAAAATAAACTTATATAAACGTGTACACCATACATAGAATCAAGTCACAACATAATCGAACAAATGATATGAATTTGATGAAAGTGAAAGAAGACGACAAATTTGCGAAGTTAAAGCCTAATATATTACAGTCTTATAGTTTGCTTATGTCACATTTTTCACATTTTTCAGTCAACTACTTCATATTACTTGGTACAGGACTCGTCACACAAAACACATCATAATATTGTACTCTTTCCGTCCCAAAAAGGATGTCCAAAATTACTATTCATGCCTCTCAAAAAATCATCTATATTTTTTAGGCTATAATGAATTATATATGCAATATGGATCTTGTTTGATAGATCTAACTTAGTTTTATTAAACAAAGTTTTTAAAATCGTAATAAGTATTTATAAAATACGAAATGTAGATGATTTTTTGAGAGGCGTGAATAGTAATTTTGGACATCCATTTTGGGACGGAGGGAGTATCATTTACGGATATATCAACGTTGAAATCTTCTCCATGCATGCATGTCCGCTGTGGATCCTCACATCGGTTATCCAATGTTCATGATAAAACGCTAAAACATAAGATCGGTCAAATCATCCAAGGTAAATGTATAATTAAAAAATCACCACTGGATGAATTCTTTGAATTGAGATTATGAAAATCGAATACCTTAGAAATTCGACAGTTAAAAGTCAAAACAAGAAATATGAGTCCTCATTTGAGTCATGTTCCACTACCTCAAAAAGTCAAAAGCCCATTTATTGCGTTTTTCAAGACAGGTCATCCCCTCACAATACATCACATAAAAAATCACAAAAAAATAATGCATTTTTCAAGCTTTCACATAAAAAAATCAAAAACCCCAAAAGCTAAAAAAACCAAGTTAGTGACACACCCCCTTAATTTAGGAGTATGGTACAAGTCACTGTGAAACGTGTGATGGGGTTCCTCCTATCTTATCCCCCAACTCTTAAGCTTTAATAATTGAGCAGCCTTGGAAACTTCATGCGATTTCTACCTCCACGTCAAATACGTGTCATGAAAGCCAGATCACATTAAATTTTGCATCTCAATCAACCAAAAGAAATGCATGTCAAAGCCCCAACCCCTTGCCTTGGGCATACAAGAGTAAAAGGAACCTTTTCTTTTTCTTTTTCTTTTTTCAAAGGTCAGCCACGTAATACTCTGGATCACTTTAAAATTATATATTTACGTAGGATCCATACACTTAATTATGGATCCCACAAAAAAGTATAGTATTAAGTCATTATTCAATGCTCTCTGAAGCACTGAATAACTAGCTAGACAACTTGAGGTGATGAAAAGATGGCTCCACGACCTTAGGCTTTAAGGGTACACCGCCACCATTGTGGGCCCCACTGTGAGTTTAGTGTTGCAATTTAAACCGTTCATCTTGCAATGCCCACAGAGAAGTATATCCATGCTTGATCAATCATCGCAAAATTCGAATTTTGATTTATAAATAGACGGTTTCATTCCGTCAATAATTTTATAGTTATCTTTCAATTTGCATTTGCCATTATTCTCAAAACTTGCATTGCCAAGATGGTAAGAAACCATCACAGAAACATATAGGGGGCTTGTAGTGAGCATTTCTCATTATAAGTGTGTAGTGAGTAGTAGAAACCGTTGATCTTTGCAATCGATGGTTCAAATTCGTTAGGAATTCTTACCGCTCAAAATGTAAAAACATATCCGAGCCATATTGGATAAACATGAGGCAAATGTGAGAACTTTGTATTCATGGCATTTTACCCTGCAACGCTAATTCAACAGTTTCATCTGTATGTGAAAAAGTGAAAGTTACAGATGACAGATCATGCATGTTTTCCCCCAACAACAATGACTTTACTTTCAACAGTTACATCAGAATGTGTGGAAAGTAAAACACACAGCTCATGTTTCCCCCCAATGACTTTTCTCACTGTGAGAATTGCCTCTTTTTCCAATTCAAAATTTGGTAGTTGTGAATTGGAGGCTTTTCCTTCAACTCTACCACCTGTTAATTGGTTCTGTTCTGGTGTTCATTCAAAGTTGTTCTGTCCGTTTGGTCCAAGGCATTGCACGGATTTCATTTCTCATTAAGTTTCTTTTTTTTCTCATTACAAGAAAGAAGGGTCCAGTGTTCCTCATGCCCTCAACCTTAGCAGCTTTCCCTAGCAAAGTGAGGCATGCAAACTTGGAAAGATGTGCAAGATGTCCATTTCAAAAAAAAAAATATTGTGCAAGACACCACCTACCAGGCACCCATGACTTCTCATAAATACCTAATTTTCATGACATGACATCGGTACCAATTTAGCTGAGCAGATGCTGAGTGTAATAGTAGTTTTTTCGTGCGACTATATTACTGGCTAATGAATACTCTCATGTTGTGATGGTAATAAACGTCATGGTAAAGTTAGTGGAAAAAAGTGGTATCCACCAAATCTCGATTTGCAGTTTGTTATGAGCTGGTAAAACAAAATTAGTGTCACCACTGGCTGATTCACGGGAGGACCATAGGAGGCACGTGACCCCCTGAAATTTCTGGCACTTTCACTTTTACCCCTATATTAATAGTATCTCCTATTTCAACCCCCAAAACTTATATACTTATTTAAATCCCAAATTGTTTAAGACTTCCAAGTCCTCTAAATTATCCAAAACAGCCATCCATTTTCTATTCTACTGATGAATATCTTCTTTAATCTTCCTATACTTTTGTACCTTGTGGTGACTTCATTTTGTGCTTTAATGTAAGAGAATATAGTCTCAACTATGATGATCAGGTACCCCACCTAAATTTAATTTCTGGATCCGTGACTGAGTGTTACCAGGGGCGGACCCAAGAAGAGGCAAGGGGGTCATTTGACCCTGCTGGATTAAAATTTCCTATAGACGTGTACATATATTTCTGGATATTTTAGTAATTTTGCCCCC
>JAXBDA010008469.1:0-14772 GCA_036023075.1 Gaultheria prostrata | reverse complement strand
TGTGAGTTACTTTTCTTTTCAAATTTTGATTTCCAAACACGATTTGGAAATTTTTAAGATTTGACAAGTAAAACAAAATCCTTATGCATCTTGATTTCCAAACAAGATGCACTGTGCATCTTGAAAGCTTTCGCCCAGTGCATCTTTTTGCATCACATTGCCCAAAATCCTGCATCACACAACCTCACCTTCAGTCATTTGAGGACATCGTATATATGTGTTTTTCAAATCATGTTTGGAAATCAAAATCTGAAAAGAAAAGTAGCTCACAATATAAGTTACTTAATCCTTATATATTTTTTCTTTCACCAGAAGTTAAAATGTTTCAGAATCCCACCAATTATTTTTTCTATCATTACCGTCCCCTGAATGTAAAGTTGTTATGAA
The DNA here is from genome assembly GCA_036023075.1 of Gaultheria prostrata. NCBI lineage: Eukaryota > Viridiplantae > Streptophyta > Magnoliopsida > Ericales > Ericaceae > Gaultheria > Gaultheria prostrata. The sequence goes on along the minus strand of JAXBDA010008469.1, from coordinate 14,385 downwards.
ACATAATGGGTTGGCCAATTGTCTTTTTGAGAAGACAGTTTTGTCTTTATTCAATTTTTTTTTTTTACATTTGTTATTTTTTGGGTCAAAATTTTGTAGAATAATTAATTAAAATTCGTCTTGACAAAGAAAATCGGAAAAGTAATGCCGCATCTTGGACATGCGGCATATAAAGCCGCATTTTGGACCTGCGGCATATAATACGTGGCGCCCATGTGACGCAGACGGCGTTGCCAGCTGTAATACCGCATTTTGGACCTGCGGCATAGTATATTTTTAAAATTAGTTTGGAAAATGGTATATTTTGGTAAATTAAATAGAAAAAAGGTATAAATCGGCAAAAAGCCATTCGCAGCGGCTTGAGGTTCCGGTTGGCGGCGACTTCGATTCTGACGACGAGTTTCGTGTGGTTTTTTGTAAGAGGGTCTCTCTCTCTCTCTGTGGGTCTCTCTCTCTCTCTGTTCGAAAATCAAGGGTTTCATTTCGAACAAATCTAAGGTTTCAAACTCGAACAAATTTATTCTTTTAGTTTAATTCTGTGTGTGTTGATTTCAAGAGTTCATTTTGAGATCACAAATTATTATTATTTTTTTCAAAATCATTCAGTTCGAAATTACAAATGAGGGTTTTTTTTGCAAACAATTCAGAGTACCAATTGATCTTTAACGTTTAAAGTCGTTTTCCACTCTGATAACAGATGAATCTGAACTGATTAATTTGAAACACAATCTCAAATCTCAGGAACATAGGCTTCGTTTCCAGCTCTTACTAGAAAACTAGATTTTTCTGAATTGGTACGAAGAGAGCACTGTTTCTGATTCACTTCTTGAATTGTTGCAACTGTAGTGATTTCCCAGGAAATTACTTTGTTTTGCTGGAGACAAAGTGCTTGGTTTGGGTTTGATTCCGGCTTAACTGGTTGGTTGGTTGGTTGGTTGGTTTACAGACGGCATTGCGGAAATCCTGCATATTCATAAAAAACAAGAGAGTAAAAAACAACAAAAAATGAGATTATCAATTTTGTTTGGGGATTATTTTTGTTTTCCTGTAAATGCTAGCACAATGGGAATATGGGAATTTCATGTGTGTTTTTTAACACTATCACTAATTATTACGGTTTGCGCTTTCCCTTTTTTTTTTTTTTGATAGGCTTTTGTGCTTAACTTGTTGCTGCAAACATATACTACAAAGTTAATGTACACCTAAAAGGGTTTTCCCGTTTAAACATAGGGCAGCCCCTGTGGCTTGTGAATCTTTTGAAGAATGAAGAAACTTAGCTTCTATGAAAATTGGGTTGATAAGAGTGCAAAATTCCGTTAAATGGGCTTCACTTTTTTCTATCATACTCTGTAATGTGCTTCGCTTGTTTTGACGATTACTTGTGCCCATTTATGCCTTCATTTGTTTTCCAGGGTTTGATACTTTATTGTTGTTACTTCAAAAGGAATGTGTGTTTGTTTATCATAGTACTTCTGCACATAAAGGTGATATGTATAATTTTGGGCCATTTTAGATGTAAAGTGCATGGGTTAATTGTTAAAGATTGTTAGTATTGAATATCATGTAGAATCTGTGTAGCAATTTAAAGCACTTTCAATCATATTTATAAATGAAGAGCCATTGGTAGAATTGTTTTGATTTGACTTTGTGCTTTTATAGGAGACCTCTCTTGCAGCTAATTGATGTTAGGCCTGTTGAGGATGCCGGATATCCCATGAATGCATGGGTCCAAAATGCAGCGTGGAAGTAACTTGACATTTCAAAAAAAAATTCTGCTTTAAAGACTTGAGTTCTTTTGCAGCAAGGGACCCTTGTTTGGGCGATGTAGAGGAGACTTTGGTACTATTCTCTATTACCGTAGTAGTTTGCATTGTGTATATTTTACTGTCGTGACTCGGTTTTACTGATTAATTTCCTTTCAATACAGCTCATAATTCTTGCAATATGGAAGCAAGCTCTTGACTTTTTCCATACGCAAGCTATGTCAGCTATTGAAGGAAGCCCAGCTCAAGAGACGACCAGATTGAGGGAGAGCCCTAACCAGGAACATGGGAGTCCTGATATTCCCATCACTCATGGACCGCAGGAGTTGTTCTAAGATTGACAGGGAATTTCTTCATAAAGTTGGGAATGCTGAGGAACTAGCCAAGCTTATTGAGCCTGGTAGGGCTTTTAACTCTTTGTCATTGTTTGATTGAAAGGCTTCCTTACTTTTACCAATCTTCATTATGTACAAATGAGTGCACAAGTTCAAAAATGATAATAATAATGCAAAAATCGGTGCATCCATATCCTTTGTGATCGAACTCCTGTTTTTCTGTAATCATCCTATGTATCTCCATTAAGGATGCATCACATTCTCACAAGCAATAGTGTGTATAAAGTAGGACATTGTGTTTTATTTTCCCATCAATTATTTAGTTCTATATCCACATTTAATGTACTTCTATTATTCATTGTAGTCTTGTTGTACAAATTGTCCATCTCTTACTCTTGCGCTTCTTATTTTCCAAATTTAAACCGATAATGAATTTAGGTTTCATATACTTTGCCAAATCATGATTTTGGCCATATTCATTAGTTTATCAATTTAAGTTTCATATGCTTTGCCAAATCATGATTTTGGCCATATTCATTAGTTTATTACTGTTCCTTCTCTGAGCTGATTTAATTTGTATTATTCTTTTGTGCAGTAACCATTCAAAAGGGTTTTGGTAGGTTCACGCTAAAGATCAGTTATGAAAAGTCACTCAGGGAAAATTGGAGCTTGGTATCCATCTAATTTTATATCTAGGTAAGCCGTTTAAGCATTATCGAGCTCCATCAATACTCAAATGATGAGAGTTTCTGATTCTGAAATTAAAGAGGCTATCAAATCTATACTATAATAATTCTAAACAGCATTGGTTTTGTTTTCGCTGCGCATAAAACAAATTTAACATTTTATATCATTATTTACTGATCAACAGACAGACCCTAAATGCACACACACATGCCTAAACTAGAAAAACTAATACTTTAACCATAAAATTTTTAAGACATAATTGCACCCCACTTATTGAATATAAAAGTTAGTGAATCAAGCATAAGTTGTCATTTTAAAAATGATATTTTTCTCATATTAATTTAATGGTATAGCTTTCCAAATTCCTTTTATTACATGGTAATGTTTGGGTCATACATTTATTATTATACTCAGTATCTACATGTTTCATTGGTGCAGACTGTTTCAAACCAAAGGAAGCTCCTGCTTTTGGAAAAAATAGGTACACATAGGTTTACTTAATGCATTTTTGCAAACTCTGGTCGACTAAAACAAGTGATTCTACTTTACACTTCTGTAAATATAGATTTCAGAATACTGTCAACTTAAATATTAGATGAATTACAGAATCAAGTCAGGCTTATCACAAAGGACTCTGACTTTTCCCCCACTAGCAGCAACATTGGAAAGAACTTATCGATTGCATCAGTGGGCTATCTATACTTGGATCTTGGAGTTAGGGATTATGCTAAACCGTATAGCGGATAAAAACTTCATGGATGAACCCGTTATTATAGCAAATCCCATTTTAAAGCTGCTTTCCGTCGTGCATATCGTGCAGTTTCTTTTGAATATCTTTTCTCAATTCTGACGGTAGGTATTTTGTATATGATCTTGCATTTAAAATATCCGCTGTACTCTACAAGGCCAGGCGTTGATATTGTATAAGATAATATGCAATGATTATGTTAGCAATGACGAAGGAATTTTGCTTGATGTTTAGCTGCAAATTATCTCTTGATGGGTCTCTATTCTATTTTTGACCCAACATTTCTTATCAGATTATCTTTGTTAGTTCAACTCACTTAATGAAAAAATTCTTTCGAGTACTTCAAAGAAAAACTGAATAATTAGCTGCTTCTACTACTTTGTTCTTTTGACATTTGGACTTCTCATTTAACAAAGGGAATTAGATAGCTCTTTCTACCACTTCATCAATCAACAATAAGAATTGAAGTTGGCCGTGCTTATTCATTATGAGATTTGAACTCCATTCATATTAACAATCAATACTCTTTCGTTTTACCAAGAACCTAACTTACATTATTGAATAATCGCAGCAAACTGCATTCCATTTCCAATCATGATACATCTGAGGGCGAGGTTCTTTGAAAGTCAGACTCAAAAAAAGAGTCAGACTGAATATGAGACGATATTTTTTGATGTCGTTGTATCACACAAATTTCGAGTCTGAGAAAAAGACAGAAAAAATGCAGACCAAAATTAATTTTATCGATTGAAAAGTTAGGGTTTACAATCTCTGATGAATTTCTAAGCGAAGAAATTAAATTCTCTGATTCTTCTCTTCGGATGTTGAAACGAGGGCCTGATAGCTTGATCCCGAATCAAACGGCGGAATCTTCTCCGAGATTTGCGAAGAAGATGTCGATGTGGCTTGAATGTTCTTCAGAGCTTTGAAGCTTTGAATTGAAGAACCGTCTTACTTGATGCTGGACTTGAAGAATTCTGAAGGGCTTGGAGGCTTTGATCTTCAGAGCTCTGGAGCTTGGATGCTTGAATGTCCCGAATATGAAAGAGAGCACCTTCATTTATAGGGATGGGGGATGGAGAGTCATGACGAAACTCCACCTCTTTCATACTTATCTCTTTAATTATTTTTTTATTTAGTCTAAAAGAAATAGTCATAATTTAATAATTATCCTTCTTATTTATTTCAAGAGGAAAAATTATATATGAAGAGAAATATTAATTTCACCAAGTGGCTTAATTTGATTGGCCGAGCTTGATAAATCAATAACTGCATTACTTTAACACGTGGCGCTATTTGCTTGGTCCCTCCACATATCTTTGACTTTTGACCTACGGATATTTGGCGGCATTTGATTGGCCATTTGTTGTGCCCTATTTGCTAGGCCTTAGTAACACGTGGCAGCTTGTGATAGGCCAGAAATTTTACATGCCTACAATCGTCTTGGTAGATAAACAAAGTGAAACTCCCTGAGCTTTACTCCTTTTTAATGTAAGAATAGCAGGGGATTTTCCCTATTTGTCGTGGACATGACAATTGTTTTTGTTGCAAAACACCAAAAAATCCACTTCCTTGGAGCTGCAAATATGATGATTCGTATGGTTATTGTTCGACAAATTTACTGTTTCATCATCTTCATTAGAGGAGCAACAGAACTATTTGAAAGTGTACTTATAGAAGCTGACTTGTCTTAGGACAAATGGGAATGAAATTGGAGCCATTGGAGAAGCACTACAAAGACCAGATAAATAACTTGCACGGGGAGAATGAGACGTATGTCTTTTGTACTTCATGATTGCATGAGCTGTGTAATTAGTTAATAAATCATTCTTGCATGGTGTACGCTAGAATATCTACTTTAGTACTTTACATGGTATGTTTATTGCTAGGTGTTGGTTTGCGAAGGTTATTGGTTCGCCTCTTGGTGCTGAGGTTATCATCTAGTTTCAATCCATTGACTTTTCTGGGTGTATTAGCTCCGGCTATGGCGTGTTCTGTTGAGTTACTTCTCTCTTAATTGTTTTGAATTGGTTCTTTCTGTGTAAATGTTGATATTTCTCAAATTAAGATAAATGTTTGAGCAAACATATTGAATAATGAGATCTAGCATTTCCATTACCATCTATTACAATCTAATGGAAACACCAACGAAATTCACCCAATGATGATTAAGGTAAAGCGTATGGGGTATTTGGATCCTCTAACCGCTTATGATGCTTGAAGAAGGAAAAGTATAGTTTTGATAATAAGAGAATTTCTAGCCTGTATCATTTAAATAAAGGAGACATAAATCTTCTTTTTTCTGCATCCTATTTAACTTCAAGTACTCTATGTATTTACACTATATATATAAATATATGCACACATGAATTTATCTCTGTGTATGTCTCTATGTATTTAGTGTCAGTTTGCAGGCATACTAATTTAGACCTTTCTTTGTTGTCCTGCCTGCGTTGTGCGGTATTCTTTTGTCAGTGTGATGCATATATGCTTCAAGGAACTGCTTCTTCCACCTTGTCAAGTCTGCAAAATTTCACTTGCTTGGGTGTAAGTTGACCAAAATAGCTGGAGTTTTGAAGTGTATTATAAATGAGTTTTGTGTCATAGTGGTTGATAATCTTTCAATGTGTAATAACACAAGTTTGTGATTGATTAGTTAAGTGTGGACATCTGATGATCTGCAGGACCCAGATTTATAACTATTGGATAAGCCCACTAATCATCTTGATCTTGAAACAATTGAGTGGCTGGAACGATACCTTAATAAGTAAGATGTGCCTATGGTCATTATTTCCCATGAAAGGGCTTTCCTTGACCAGCTCTGTACCAAAATTGTGGAAACTAACATGGGTGTGTCGAGGATATATGTGGACACTGTGCAGCATGGGAGAAGCAGCAAAAGGAAATCGAGCACACAAAGGACTTGACAAGCAGATTAAGCGTAGGAGCAAATGCTGGCTGTGCATCTATTGCTGAAAAGGTGTACTAATTTACTGATTTATTCCATTCTGTGATGCATGTTCTTATTGATAGTATTATAACGGAAGTAGGTATGTCTGATTACTCATGAATCTTTATTATCCTGAGCAATCAATAGGTATTCAGTTCCACGTCCCCATCCTTTTGCTTTGTTTGATAGAAACTAACTTCCTACCAATGCTTAGAAATAAGAGGAAAACAGTCGCTCAATGTGGTATCTCAGGTCATGCCAAGGTTTTTTTTCTGGGTGTTACATCATCTGCGCTGTACAATACAGGATAAAGCATTCCTAAATCTTTGAGTGGTCACGACACGGGTGACATTACTTTTTTCGGAGGGGGTAAATTTTTCCTATTGTTGGATTTGGAATGTAGCTCTGTTAAAGAGCAGTTTGATTTTCCCAACTGAAAAAAGTAGGGTTTTTTTGGTTGAGTTTCAGGTCTATAATATAAGTGCATCGGAGGAGTCAAAGCAGGTGGAGAATTCCAAGGAGTTGTGTTCCCCACCCCGTTTCTAGATCCACCGACGGCAAACGATGACGGCGGCGGTGAAGGGCCGAGTGTAGGAAAAGAAGGCTGCTAAAGCGGTTGCTAGCTTTATAGATATCCACCCAGCCGACTCGAAGGCAGGACTTTTGATTTCTCTCTCTTGCTCTCCGATCTTCTCTCTCTCCTCCGCTTATCTGGGTTTGTGGAACTTTACTCTGTCTATGTTTGAGGTATATATTGTTAACATTTGGTTGGATTAGGTCAGACCTGATTTCTCCATCCTGTTTTTGCATTGAGGTATATATTGTTAACATTTGGTTGGATTAGGTCAGACCTGATTTCTCCATCCTGTTTTTGCATTGATTCCTCTGATTCCTTTGTGTGATTTTTTATTTTCATTTGCTTCGGGTTTTTCCTGGCTCTAGATTTGATTTGGTTGGTTTTAACAAATTGTTGATGCCTCTTTTGGTCTTTTGCGCCTGTAGTTGTGTATCAATCTTAATCTACAGAAATAGATAGTGTGGTTAGATTTGTTGCCTTCAGATATTGATTTTGCTATGGTGGTTTATATACCCTCTTGTTCAATCAGTGCATACAGGTTTCTAGCCTTCGTCTCTGGATTCTTTCTGTTTAGGGCACTGTTTTGGTCAGTTGTTGTTTGGTAATTTGTATAGGATTTGTGGGTACTACAAGTCGGTCTCATATTATTTTGTTTTGTCTGGCATTTGTTTTGATTATACAAAAATAAAAACTCAGGATACTTTTCACTTTCATATGGGATTCTTGATATATGGAGTATTTTTTCGACCAATATCAAGCAGTTCCCTGACATTTACATTTCCAAAGGACGAAATTTAGTACTACCAATAAATAAGTACCATCAAAGTTTCTCTCTTGATAAAAAAACTAATGGGTTTCCCAGTCAATTGCACTATAACGTATGGAGTATTAAAATATGCAAATTGCAACTAGCTTGATTTGTCTTGCAACCTCTCTCACTAAACTAACTACAAGAAGAAGACATCATCAGTAAAAAATGATCTTGACTTTCTAACCTTACGTGACCTATTTTTCTTGTATTTTTTCCCATCAAAAAGTAGGAGGTTTCAAGAATTGGTCCTCCGTCAATTAGTCGAGGTGCGCGGAAGCTGTCAATTAGTCAAGGTGCGAGGGATGAAAGTTTATGATAACCCTGAGTTATGGCTTCCTTCCAACTGCAGGGAGAAGCAGATCATTGGTCGGACTCGCGCTCAAAACCACCCAAAACGTGGAGACAATGATGTGGAGGAACTTTGAGGACGCCTTTAATGGCAAGTACTTTCCGGTCCCAGCAAAGCAGGCCATGCTTCAAGAGTTCCTGGAACTCAAACAAGGAAGCCGCACCGTGACTCAATGGAAGGGTTTTTTTTGGATGTACAAAAGAAAATAGCTTATTGCACTTCATTTTTGTTATAGTAGATAGGCTCTAACTTGTCTTTGAAAATTTGTCTTGTTTGTATTTTAAGGGAAATGATTTTCACTCATCCTTTTTATCTCCAAACACTCTCATTTTTGTCTTTATTCACTTGAAAAATACCAAAATTGCCCTTCATATAGAAAAAGTGACTCATGAAGTAAGGGTAATTTGGTAATTTCAAGGTGAATAAAGACAAAAAGAGAGTGTTTGGAGAAAAAAAGGGGTGTGAAAATCATTTCCCTTTTAAGGATAAATTTTGAAGTGCATATAAAGAGGTGGAGTGAGAAAATAATTTTCCATGGTTGTTCTGTCTCAAAGCAAAGTGATTTGTCATGACGTTAGACAATGCATTACTCAATGTTGTCTTATTTTAATGGGATTTTGATATTTGCTTGAAGTAACATTGCACATGCTACCAGTCGATGAGTGGTCTTGTCACTAATTTTTTAGGTAAATTAATGGTGTTCTTATCACAAGGAAGACAAGTCTTTTAATTAATGAAGTTTCCCGTAGGTGAGTGAAGGAAAAATTATTCAATGCCTTTGGAGCACCGCCAGTAGCACCTGCCTTGGGCCTCTCCTTAACTTCACTTGTTTTTACGCTCCAAGGCTAAGGGTGAGTTTCTACTACGACATTTTTGTCGGTTAGAATGAAAGTGAGTGGGAATACCGTGGGTATTTTTAGTAGAAACTCAATCTAAGTGTGTACGGATTTCACAAAAATATATAGTGAGAAGAGGCCTAAGGTATTGTCACGTGATGCCTCAGGTACTCTGGATAAGCTCGTGAACTAATATCATGAAAATAGGATCGGGATATTTATCTTTAGGTTTTGCTTTTAAGTGTTCCTTAAGTCTTGTTTGGATGCATCCTTTTACTAGTACTTTAAATGACCAACTTTTAGCATATTAACATTTAAGTGAAAACCCACTATGAGAGCACATGGAAAAGTAAGACATTGAACGCTAATAAAAGAATAGTCAGATTCCAATTTGTCAACCGCTAATTAACTGTTTATTTTGTCATGCTTCTTTACCGGTTAGTCTTGTAAAAATCATTGAACCAAAATTTGTTCATAATTTGACTCCTTTCGATTTCGATTTCCTGACTCTACCACTGATGACATGGTTGGTGATAGTCGAAGATGTGCATTTACTAATAACTCATTATTAATATCATGAAAATAGGATTTGGGTCGGAATTATTGGTTTTTATTATGGTTAATCGGACTTTGTCTTTAAGTGTTACTTAAGTCTTGTTTGGATGCATCCTTTTACTAGAATTTTAAGTGAAAACCCACGATGCTTAAAAGCACATTGGGGAAAAAGTAAAGGGTTGAATGCTAATTAAGAAAAGCTCAGAGTTCAAATTTTCAACTGTTAATTAACTGTTTATTTGTTCATGCTTCTTTACCTGTTACTTAATCTCTTTTGCCTACCATTATTTAGATGCAACAATCAAAACTAACGCTATGTTTGGATTAATTTCCATTTTGTAGGACGTGATGAAATTGAAAAGAGACAAGAAAAGGTAAATTAAATATGGAATTGAAGTGAAATCTTTTCCCTTATTTTTTGGTTAAGGAAAAAATCCATTCAAATGTAGCATAAAATTATCCAGAACTTTAGACCATCAACACCGTATATTCTTATGTAGTGACGATGAAACTGCACAAATAGAACATATTCTCTGTGAGTCCGTGACTTCAAATCTGAGCTGCTAGTTTTGATAACATCCATCAAATTAATTATACAAGACAAAATATCAACAATACATATGTATAAGTGGCGATGATGGAAGCGGACACGAATTGAGCTTATCATTTGTGACTTTAAATCAGAGTTGCTAGTTTTAACAACATCCATAAATGGCCTTCTTTGGTGTACTTGCTCCAACCAAAATGTGAAATGAAATTTCCAATTCCCCCTAAACTTTACCTCAATCAACAAAATATGTCATCAATTATTGACGAATTTAGACGGCATACGGTTAGCTGAATAATGGTTGGGATTGTGGTGATCTGGTGCGAGGGCACGGTGGTGGTTGCTGACGGCGACAGTGGATGGGGATGACGGTGGTGTTCCTAATTTTGGTAGCCAATCTTGAAAATTATGAGGTAACATTCTCGATTTTATACCATAATGAACTAATTTTCAAGTTACCATGTCAAACGTATGTATTTTGACTAATCTTCTGTCAAACCCGACAAGCATTTTTTGTTTTTTACGGTAACCAACGTTGAAAACCGAGCGCTCAGTGCAAACACCCGACATGCCACCACAAAAATTCGTAACAATAACCACAAAAATTAATATATCAACCACCACAAAATTCGTAAGGTGTGTATCGTACACCCAAAAAAACAAGCGTAAAAAATTCATAAAAAGAGCAAGAAAATTCGTAAAAATGTGCCACAAATTATTTTAATGGAAGTGTGTAATGGAGACTTTCCCTTGAAAAAACAAAAATACTAGTAAAATGTTTTCCTTTGATACAAACGGAGCGTCAGTTACACTGTAAATTCAAATACAGAACGTTAGGATCAGGAATTTCAGAACTACAGAACCTAAAGTTGATATTCCTTATTGGCGACTTGGCTTGAAGCCATTGGCGGAGCTATGAAGGTTCTTCGTGGGCCCGCCTCCCAAAATTTAAAATTCTATTTTGTATGACATTTAATTTTGGGTATCATTGATATTATTAGGGTAATACTTCATTATAATTTTGATTTGATTTACTAAAAAAACAAGTTATTTTGTATTCTCATTTCTCAATTTCTTTTATAAATAAAAAAATAAGCAAGTGATTTGTAGTAACCTAAAGAAACAGAACAAAATAATTCAAATACTTTTACTCCATTAGGTTAGAATAACTTTCAATGTACAAATATACTTTCAATGTATTTTAACTTGGAAGACAAAAACGCATACATCTAGATACATTGCGTCACGAAGCTGACCTATTCCGCTTCACGTGACAAGTCACTCTCTTATCACACATCAACTCAATTACACTCAATAAGCCAATACCACTGACTTATTCAGTTTAAGTCACTTTGTGGAACGAGGCCTAAATCAGTCTCTTCGGATCGAAATTCTGACTCTGTCACTGCTGAAGTGCATGGAAAAGTAAAAGATTGAATGTCAATAAAAAGATCTCAGAATTCAAAATTTCAACTACTTATGAAGTAGTAGTAGTAGTAGTAGTACTATTTAAGATAATGACAACTCTGCTATGTTTGGTTTTTGAATTTGTGATGTGATGAAAAGAGTAAAAAAAAATTAAGTATTAGGAAAAAGAAATCATTCAAAACTTATCATGAAATATTTATGACGCCGATGTTAAAAAATTCATAAAAATGTTTAAAATGTCACATAAATATTATGCTACGTCATGTCTATATTGGAGATGATGAAAGGGTACAAATGAAATTCCGAAGTATCAAAAAAAAAAAAAAAAGGGTACAAATTGAAAAAATCCTTTGAGATCAGAAGAAGTGAGAAACCTTAATTTTTTTTTGAAAGGCAAGTGAGAAACCTTAATTACAGGCAGGAAGTAATGAATTCTCTAATTACTATGCTTAGTCTCTAATTAATCTCCACTTAATAAATCAAATTTGGTGATGACAATTTCCGGGTCTTATGTTTTTTCTGTCGTTAAAATTATAAAGTGCATTATATAACATTGCTTAACTTAAAGGAATAAAGCTTGCTTTAATTACCTTTGTACATAGACTTGAATATGTAATTAACGTGCATTTATAAACATAATCTATTATCTATATTCTATGCATCTTCGAGGATTAAAAAAATTGAACATCAGCACAAAAAGTTTAGCAAGTCTTGCCAAAAAAGATTAAAAAAATAGAAAAGAATTTATAATCTTTGAATCCCCTTGATTGCTCTTTTAAGTCAAACTCTGCAAAGCACTTGAAATATATGTAATTTTTTTTTTTAATTTCTCATATATGCACATAGGGTCAAACTCTCATCCTTACATCTATCATCTTTACCCCTTAAAAGTTAAAACTCCTTTCTATTGATAGCATCACAAACATCGCCACATGATGTCCTAATTTTTTTCCCTTTACACATTAGGATGAGGCCAACACTAATTTTGAGCCCCGTATCAAATGTGTGTGTAGTGTCATTCGATATACATCAGTGGGGATTAGTAGGGGAGTTAGTGCCGAAAGGGTCTAGAAGCTATATATCCACAACCCTAAACCCCAAACGTCTCTGTCGAGGCTCGAATCCTAGTCTCGTTCGGTGTCACGTGGCAGTGTCCCGGGACACTAAATTAATAATTTTCCCCTTTCTATGGGTTTCATCCCGGACCCACAAGTGTAGTCGTGTGTGATGGGGGTGGTTTATTGTCTCTTGGGTGGGTAAGAATTTCATGTTATTAGGCAAAGAAAGACAAAAAAAATATATTAGTTTTTCTTTAGTGTGATTAAATTTTCGATCTTTGTATGTTTGAATTTATGATTGTTGCCCTCACGTTTCTAGGGGTTTAGGTACTTAATTGACGGTTACTTTTTGAAATGTGCACCCTACTCCAAAATAATGGTCCCATGTGAAACAGTTTGGATTAATGCTTCTTTCCAGCAACCAAACAAGGCTTTAACTCCACCGTCAGAGAAATGAATTAAGTCATTAAAAGATTTTTTTAATAATGATTTAAGGGAGTGCTAAAAAAATTGTCGCGATTATTATATTTTAGTTCCCATTTCAACTACTGAAGTTGCGTACGTGGCAGAGTTGGAATATTTTCCACCTTTGTTTAAACCCACTACTTGTTTATTGTGGTGTTTGTTTTTTCGCTGAGAGAGTATAAAAAAAAAAACCCATCATTTTTTTTATCGACGGAATATAGTTTTTTTTTTGGATTTTGAATTATGGGTTATAGATTATTGCTTCTTGAATTAGAATGAGAATATGTAAAGAGTGTTTAAATGAAATATGCACAATAGATTTTGCAAAAGAATAATTTGAAACTGCATAACGAGAATCCAAATAACTAATCTGAGATGATTTTTGAATTCTCCCTTTTTTTTTTTTTTTTTCCATTGAATTAGTTCCAAAAACCAACGGCCAAACACCCACAATCCTAAATTGTACTCCCTCCATCCTAAAATGACAATCCAATTTGTATTGCGATAAGTTAAAAATAATGCATTTTATATTTTTTTTAGCAATTTACTAGATATCAATGAGCTCTTTCAATTCATAAAAAAAGTTTGAATTTTTTTTAAAAAATAATATATTATTTTTTAACTTATCAGTTTGCGAACCATTCTACCATTTTGAGATGGAGGTTAGTATAATGCAGAACCGATAATGGGTCCCCCCACTAAAAATTAATTTTCAAATTTCTTGGAAACAATTTTATTAAAAAAATGGCCTTTGTTGAGATTGACAAGTGTTTTATTATCGGCTATAGATTTCAAAAAGAAATTTGAAAACTCCAACAATTGATTTTCCAGATTCCAAATTCCTTATTAGGGCCATACATTTCATACCCCAAAAAGTTCATCCCTTATCCGACCCTTATTCAGGGTTTCCACTAAAAATACTGTATTTCCACTGTAGTTAAAAATTGGTATAGTTTCTGCTAAATTATATTCTTTTTTAGATATATGTAAGGAGAAATGACTCATCTTCACGCTGACAAAAGTACCTAAAATACCGTTTAGACGATAGAAGTGTCATTATTGAAATAATTTCTTCTCCCTACTCAAACATTTGTTTTTCTCCTTCATAATAAAAGTGTCATTATTGAAATTATTAATAATATAATAATAACCTTGTTTGGAACATGTTTTAGAAACATGTTTTGGAAACAAACTCAAAAAAGTGGTGGGACCCACTTTTTCTCTCTCTAACTTTTTAATCATTACTCTCATTTCTCACTCTATCTCTCTTCTCCTT
>JAXBDA010008468.1:0-14772 GCA_036023075.1 Gaultheria prostrata | reverse complement strand
AGCAATAGTGCTCATGTTCTTTTGTCATGTGTTTCTTTTCCCTCTTTTTAGAGGGATAGGAAACATATGTTATATTTCCTTATAATTTTGTGTAGCCATTTGGCCTCCGTGCTAATTTTTATTTTTTCTTTTTCTTTTTTTCTTTTTCTCTTGGGGTATGCCCCTCGTAGGCTGTACATTCGCTTAGCCTCTTTTATTTTCAAGCTGATTTACCCAAAAAAAAAATAAATAACCCAAACCCTTTCTGCCTCGTGCATGTTTCACTTTCACCCCTTCCTTATGTGACACATGGCCATTCTTTTATTGTACAGTATTTTCTTCTTTTACTTCTTTTGTCTTTTTCCCTATTTCATCCACACTTGCACTTCACGTCAAAATACATGTGCAAATCGAACCAACCAACCACAAGTAGTAATTTCTTTACACTTTTGTTACTATTTTCTTCCCCTTTTCATTACCACAAATAAAATTGTAAGTATCATCTGTTTTCAATTCTCTTTTTTTTTTTTTGAACTGCAATAAGTGTAAGAAGGGGCGACCAGCGTCAGTAGCGGACGCAGGATTGTTATTTTTGCTTAATTTGCGGGGGCCACTCTTCAGTAATTTTACAAAAAAAATCTCAAAGTATACTAAAAATATGTAGAAAATTGGGGGAGTGCAGGGGCCGAACACCCCCCTTGCACCCCCCGGTCCGCCCCTGACCAGCGTAGCAACCTCCTGGGTGTGACCATTGGGGTTCTCGACCCGTTGTGGAATGTCCGGTTGAGCCATAGCTACTGTCCGAATAGGATAGGTCGTTGTCACAGCACTACCTAGGCGTCTAGTTGGCTAAAAGTTCTTCTTGCAAATCCACACAAGTCCCAGCAATGACATGAGAGGGATTCGAACCTCGGAGGTCTATGCACAGGGAGAGAGGAAAATCTTATTCCACTCATTTTGGCCAACTATGCTACAAAAATTTACGTAGAATAATCAAATCAAAGCTTTAATTTGTAACGAGTTCTATTGGAATTCACCAAAGTTACTAAAATCCTACAATTCATGTTTCTGCACGAGTTTTATCTTTAAAAGGTGATTCCGGAAATAATATTTGTATATTGTTAGAATTTCACAATTACACTCCGTTCTACTAAGTGAATTCTTGGAATTTTTAGACTCTTTACATTTTACGGAACATGTCATTCTTCATATATACATCAACTAAAAAAGTCCAAAAAAACCAAACTTAGTGGAAGGAGATCGGAACCATTAGCAAAATCTGACAAAACCATTGGATTAATATTTTGATTTTTAAAAATTGGAATCAAATTAAAAACATACCACCGAAAAATCGATTCAATATTACCCAATTTGAAATACTACTTTACTCCTACCAAATAAAATGTTGAGCATGATCTGTATTCTGTGGGATCTCATACCAATAGTTAAAGTTATATTCCGTTTTAACTAAAAATCCAAACCATTTTGTTGTAGGAGTATTTTTTTAGCCTGCCTGAAATATTTTCCCCAAGTTTCTAATTATTATTATTAATAAAAAAAAGAATAATAAGTGAAGAGGCCATCGTTGTCTTCAGTCTCGTTCCAACATGAAGCTCAATCTATTCTACATGGCCATGGTTCCCAATGGGGCATTATAGAAGCCCTAACCTGTGACTTCTTCTATTTCTTCTTCTTCGATTAGGGTATTGGTTGGCATCTCTAGCACATTATCTCTCCACAGTCTCTAAATTCACATTGGAGTAGTAGATTAAAAATTCTACTTCTTTGAGTATAGAATTTGGATGTTGTTTCGTTTTTCTTTTTCCCCTTACGTCTTGCCTTTTATTATGCCTCAATCCTTGAGTATAGAATTTGGCTTTTCTCGATGTACCCGTTGTTTAGTTTTATCAATAAAATTTTCTTGCCCATAAAAAAAAGAAAAAGTAGATACATAGTTTTGTTTGCTGCACACTAAGTTCTCTACTGATTTCTGTGTTTTTTCCAAACGCAGGCTGCTGCTTTGAGTTTCGGTGGTAAGTTCGCCGCTCTATTCTATATGTCATATACTGGATATTTGCTGGTGATTTCAGGGCCTAGCGAATTCCACCCCTGCCATATCAGCCTCTAGCGGCCTCTCAACTTCCTACAGAGCAACCGTAATGGACACCATACTGTCTACAGTCCTCAATAAGATTTCAGTTGGGCCTATTCGACACCTCCGAAACTGTTTCAACTTCCACTTCCCTCAAGCCTTGCACTATATTATGTATTCGAGCCCATTTATTGGTGGCTGCAGCCAGGGGCGGAGTCAGAACTAAATGTCAGTGGGGTCAAATTCTTAAAGCAGAATAATAGAACAAAAAAAAAAAAATACTAAAATGCGAAATAGAGAATAACCAAAGTAGATATTTGTTAATAACATATAATTTCATTTACAATTGATTTCCCAAAAGTTCATTGAAATGCCAAAGAAAAAGTAGTTACACTTGAAAGCCAAGAAAAAGTAGCTAAGTAGATATCAATTTAAACACTCTAACATCGTTTACAAATGACCCCGGCGATTTTTCATATTTTGAAATCGTAGCATAATAAGGCATTTGTGATACTAGTAAAAATTTCCTTCTCAATGTAAACAATCAAGCTATCATGCAACCATTGATCGCCCATTCGGTTACGAAGTCGATTCTTCACAATCTTCATGGCAGAAAATGCTCTTTCTACTGTAGCTGTTGCAACAGGTAAAACTAGAGCCAAAGTCAAAAGCCTGAAAACCAATGGATATCCTATATTTTTTCGGGTCTCAACCATCTTTCGAGAAACATCACCAATTCCTTTCAATTTGAAAACTCAACACTAGACCGCACATCAATGATAAAATTCTCAAGTTGATCCGAAAGTGCCAAAAGCTCAGTGCCGGAGAAGTCTTTAGGATAAAATTCGGCCAAGCGGATCAACTTTTGGTTGTCAAAACTTGCAAATGAGTTGGATGGACTTAGACATGCAACACAAATAAGCAACTTGGTGTTTACCTCATTAAAGCGATTATTTAGCTCTTGGAGTTGCATATCTATGACAGTATACAACAACTCGACGCGATAATGGTGAGAGACTGTCATTTCTTGAGCCCTACGCCTTGATCTTCCTTGAGAAACATATGTGCCTTCCATGTTAGGAATATCAATGTTATTCTTGCCACAAAATGCGGAAACTTCATCCAGATTTTCGCTGCCTCTGGCTCTAGACCAGATCTGTTTTTGGCTGTGGAAATTGGCGAGTCTTAGAGTTAGGGGGAAAATAATTGGGTGTTGTAAGGACTACGGAGGGCAAAGAACTTATAGTTAGTGGGAAAATAATTGGGTGTGGTAAGGACAAGGGAGGACAAAGGAAAATTTATTTGGTGTGGTCAGTGGTAAGGAGGACAAGTAGTTGGGAAAAAAATACTATATATAAGGGGCAAAAATACAAAATTCTAAAAAATATTATACCTATCCTATTAAAATTTGACACCTCAGTGACCCCGCTTGACCCCCCTGGCTCCGGCCCCTGGCTGCAGCTCTGCCTCCATGCTTGAGCAGTGTGAAAATCTACCATAGAAGGCAGCTATCCATCTTCCTCTATCATCTCTAAAAAAACTCCTCGTCTCCTCCAAATCCGGCTGCTCCTAGGTTCCCTCTGGCATAAACATCGGTATTAAGTTTGAGTTTACTATCACTGGAAACAACTATTTGATCACCCTTATCGGCCAACTGTTAGATGGGTTAATGTTATTATTGTCGTAAGCTTCCACTTCCGTTCCCAGTGATGTGAATTGCGAAGGTCCTAATGATCCCAGCCGATTCCCGGAGCTAAGGCCGAATTGGCAGAAGACAGAGATACCAAACTCGAAAGCCTGACTAGACAAAGAAATCCCAAAAGTTTGTTTAGTAAATCCAGCTTACACTCTAACACTGGTAAATGCCCCCTCAGCCTCAAGCACATGTTGGAAGGTAATCATCCCCCTATTCGAACAGGGGTTTGAAACCAAACATTCCTGGACAAATTATAGCGGATTCTCCTCTAAATCCAATAGAGAAATGCTGTCCCGATAGATTCTAAGCTCTTCATGGTCAGGCACGGTGCAAAATATTCTCTCAAAAAGCGACAGACCAGAGATGCCGAGATTATATGCTAGCTGCTGCAAAAACAGAATATTGGGTGTTAATTAGTGGGGATATTGGGGGATGCATCTTCAAACTTTTTAAGTCCCTCTATGGTACCATAAGGACTTGACCCTGGACACCCTCCAAAATGGGGTTGTGACACAAGTGCATTTGCACCTTGGCCTTGTTATAAGTTTGCCGTATATATTTGAGGAAATCTAATGTGAGAGCAAAGAAGCACTATTGCTTTCATGTAGCTTCATATTTTTGCCAATCTGAGCTATCAAAATGGGGAACATGAAATTTGGTGTATTAAACAAAGAAATCAGGGTAACTCGTCCCTAACAACTTTTTTGCGAGCAATTTCATCACTTTCAAAGTGTGCTAAAAGCAAACTTTGACGAGACTTGAAGGGATCAAACTTTCTTCAGGCAAAGGAGCAAGGCGAGGTTGTTGATCTCTGATGAGGCACGGCCTAAGCATCGACGCATTGAGGCATAAGTCTTTGGAGTTTTTACTTTTAATTTATATAACTGAAAATTAATTAGAATTAAAAAAAAACATGTTAAGGAATAAAAACATAGTGCATTAATAAATCCAACTTTTAAAAGCAGTCGTCCCACAAATACGTGAAAAATGCTTCATCCTTGCCCCAACAACTTAAAATGCACGCCTCTTTACTTACAAAAAAAAAGAACCTACTCTTCTGATGCGTTAGCCTTTGTCATGTGGGCGAAAAAGGCATGAAATGCATTCGCCTCCATTTGTCTCCTACAATGGGTGAACACCTTTGTGGTTTTCTGCCCAAAAAAATCAACGCCCCCAAGCATTTCTGACGTGCCTTGCCTCGAGGTGAGCCTCAAAGCGAGTCAGAATTCCATGAGCGGGCCGGTATTTGTGATTATCTGATGAATGCAGTTGATATATACTGGCAGACATGACTGTATAGTTTGATGATGAGGCACATAGGGACCAAGGATATAAATATTGGCCGCTATGTAGTGGTTTTTTGGACTTCTGGTATCGCTATACTTAGCTATGTTAGCGCTACCTAACGTTCACTACATGGCCGCTATGGCTGCTACACGACCGCTACGGCCTATTCTGGTGCTTTAGCGCCAACAAAAGTTATAAAAAATTCATGATCGCAACATCTGGTTCCTGGACTTACTGGACTTGCTGCTGAAGTAAAGCTGTGTTAGAGTTAAAAATGTAAATGAGAGGAAAGGGAAGCAAAGTCATAGGAGGGAGGGGGTTGGGTGATCTCTTAAAGTTTGATATGTTTGATATGCAGAGAGGAGGAGAGGAAGCAATGATTCTAATGTAATATACTGCTGTACCACAGATGACAAAAGGATGACAAATGTTGGAAGGGCGATGTACTCATAATATGCAAATGTATGAATGCAGCCTGGCTCTCTCCCCCCTTACTTCCCCGTTTTTGGGACTTAGAGACTAATGTGCCCCTATGTGCGCTAGGAAGGAAATGAGTTCCCCCCTGCCGTCCTACTGACTGGCTGTATCCTTTGTTGGGAGTTTGTCCAGTGCATTGATCCGCCCTTGCGAGCACGAGGCCTAATCGCAAAGGAGTTACGGCAAAGAGTCCACCACATCACTTGGGCCTAATATAACTTGGATGAACTCCGACCCACAGTACATTTGGACCCAATCTTTATTTTTTTTATCCGATGTGGGACTTAACATTCACACATGTTCTAAGTTTCTAACACCCTTCTTTCCTCGCTCTGTCCTCTTTCCTTCCTTTCCATGCCCAACCAAACATAGCCTTAAACACTAAATCATCCTTGCAAGATGGAAGCTTGTGTGCCTCGTTACCTCAGTAAACAACTTTTCTTTATCAGCCTTCTGCCAAGTTCATAGTAGAACATTCGTATGACATTTTTTAACATGAAGTTATCTTCAGCATCATATTTGTACTCTATATGGGTAGTCCGAATTGTTCACTTTGTTAGTTTACACTTTACAAGCTATCTAGTTCCGTATTATTTTTTCTTCCTCTGCCGTTTTACATTTGATTTAGATTTTTCCTCATCCCAGCGGTACATGTGCCTCATACCTCTTAGCTGCACAAGCGAGCTCTCTAAACGCCACTGAGTTTATCAAGACATGGAAAGTCCTGGTATAAGTGCCGTGTGTTGCAACACACGTGCTATGCTGGTTAGTGTTATATCACCTGCAGCTGTCGGCAGGGAGAAATTTGATGGCCACAATTTTGCCTTTTCACTTAGGTGCGATAACTGTTTGATCTTGTTTCTCATTTTGTCTAGCCGGGCAACTTATTTTGCATTTTGCTAGATATCTAGGCTTCATGATCTGCCTTCCTGAACATGCATATATTCCGTTGGTGCAATGGTGGTTGAAGAGAGGTTTTTGAGTTACTGTCTTGTTTGTCTGATAAAGTGTCCCTTCCCGATTTCCCATTGCGAACTTGCATGACTTCACTGTAGCAAATTATCATAGTTATTTTGTTGGTGTTTGTGCATGTATGCAGCTATGCATTTGATAAAAAAAGGTCGCTTCCAAATTTGAGACTACGTTTATTACATTGTAAATGCTTTAAAATGTATTTTGGCTAAATGCAAAGGAATGTTTGGCCCCAACCAGCATCCATCAGCCCTATAGTTATCCACCTCCTCAGGCTCAAGGCTTACCACCACTGGTGGACCACCAGCTGCCAGATTATCCTGCACCTGGTTATCCCCAGCTGCCAGACTCAAGCAACAGATAATGTCTCGATGGCAAGCAAAATCAGATTGTAAGATACCCGAATATTATTGATCATGTAAATCGAATCATGCACTTATGACTTCGATTGTTTTTGCAAAGATGGGCATAATTACTGACTGGGTGCTAAGGTTGTTGAATCGTCAATTGTGTACAAATAGTGCTTCGAACATTGATACGGCTTGTTTTTTCCCAACTATGTTTTCCCAATCCACCAAACAAGCATGCTATGATTTGTATTTCATGATGCATATAGATTTGCAATTCTCCTTTACGTTCTCATGCCACAAACTTGTGTCTTAAATATTATTCGATGCAATATGAAAGCTCACTAGCTCAGAAATCATTCCATATGATTTACAGACTATGTATTCTTTGTTGGTCCTGCCAACCATCAAGAGCTAGCATATTTATGCAAATGACAGGAAAATTCTCCGTCTGACTCTTTCACATGACCTGTATTGTTGGGTCAATAAAATCTTCTGCATTTCATCTTCCGATGGTCGTGGTCTCATGCCTCATGATTACAATCCTTGGATTGCCATTTTTTTCCCTCTCTGATGGAATCTGTATAATTTACAAAAGAAAACCTCAGCATGTTACTCAGCTTGCAGCAGGGGCGAATATATTCGTAAGGGTGGAGTGCCCGGACCAGACACCCCCTGGTTTGTCTATTACCCCTGCATATATGTATATTATTGCATTTGCGTAGTTAGATTTTATCATATTGGCACCCCCCACAAGGCCTGAACCATATAAATGCACTAGTTGAACTTTTAATTTTTGGCACCTCCTATTAGAAAATTTTGGATCCGCCACTAGCTAAGAGTTCGGGACATTGTGACAGAGAAGTTTTTGGCTTCATCAATTGATAAATATCGTACGATGAACTCCAGCTGTATACTTAACATTGTAGGTAGATGAGGTATCCCGACAATATTCATGTATTTATACGGTCCAGTAAGTTGATCATGGCTACTTTGAAAAGCCACTGAACGCCATTGAAAAAACAGCCCAGAATCTTCAGCATTTGAAAACGAAGCAACTCATAAGTGATTTTCAAATTTCATCAGCCGTCTGATAGGTGGTGAGCATAATCCTCCAGGCCTCCTGGGTTAAATTTAAAGAGTCCACTGCTTTAACAAAGATTTAGCTCACCTACATATCATCAAGCTCTAGTCCCAACTGCCAAGTATTGAAAAGTGGGGATCCCACTTGACATGGACAAATTTAGTGAACCAGCTCCACACTGTTTCGAAAAGAAGAGGGATCTTCTCCAGTCGCTCACGGTCTTGTCCGGGCCCTTTTCGGGCCTACTTCAATGATTAAGGCCGTTCACCTTTTAGAACAAGTCAAAAACATTAGCCATACCGAAAACCATGTTCTTTGGCTATTGTTTGATAGGAGTATGTAGTTAGAAGATAGTACTATTTGAATAAAAAGATTGCAAGACTAAATCAAAACACATTTCTCTCAAGATAAATGTACTATGAAAGCATATCAAACAACATCCTATCGACATGATTTTTAGTGCGGACGTCTTGTAATTGTCAAGGTCTAAAAAAGTAAATGATCCCAATTATCAAAATAGGCTTGGAAAGGTTCTGAAAATGGACCGAACGGTCATGTACCTCAAAAGTACCGGAGATGATCCATTTCATTTTGGAAAACATAGCCACTGAGAATGTCTTTATCCAAATGGAAAAACCATATAAAAAACACTACATTTCTAGCCGTATTCTCTAGTCCGTGAGAGTTTTTCTCTTGAGTTCCCTACTCCCGATTTGAATTGCCTGCCAATTACACCACAAAAGGAGATTACTTGGAGTGCTTGTAATCTGGACCGGACAACTTTTCCAGCTAAATAAACGAAGGAATCTAAAAGTACTGTTACTGTTCTCAAACATGCATGTTTCTTTTAGGTGGGTAACAGCCAACTAAACAAGGGGGAATAATAAGCTTAAACATAGACTGAGCTTAAACACATCGATCCCGCGTTAGGAACCTTTCCTTACGCGTTAACCATATCTCCTGCTATTACACTACTTGTAAAGTAACATGCTCCGCGAATCAGTGTATTAAATAATCTCGTACAATGAATCAATCCTTTTATTTTTTTAATTCTTTTTTGCAGTGGCCCATAGGGCTGCCAGAAAAGATTCCAAGAAATCACACCTACCTTTCAGAATAATCGGCCGAAGAGCAAAACCGCTATATTTGTAGCTTAGCCTCATTCCGCGCCTCTGGTTTCTAAACGAAAGTGTTCTTCACAGGTAATCAATTAATATCATAAACTAATTGTAAGATTGATTGTGTTTGAATGATCGATATCATTTTCGTAGGATAAGTTATTGGGTAGTCAAATGAATTCAACTTGGAGAGTCAAACAAAAGCTAAGGATTCAATCGAGAATAGAGAAATAAGTAATGAGGTGAAAGATTAATTAGGCCAAATAAAAGGAGGAAGAAGGTAGCAGAATTCAATCCACTTCATAGATCAACGTCCTTAAACACAACTCTAGGAGAAATGGATTCGCAAGCACTCTCAATAGCAATGTTCTTGATTTAAGAGCTCTGAATTAGTTTCCCTCTCTAGGGTATCCGTGCCTCCGGGACGAATCAATCTCTTGGAATTTGTGAAGGAATGCACTCATATTTATAGGGATCTGCAGTCTATCATTGGCTTGCAGACATTCGCCTTATAATATGAGGACACGTGCTCTCTCCGTATAGTTGGGCCATGTGGGTGACGTCACCGGTCGTGAGGATGACCCTCGCAACTTGTTCGGTGTGCGCCCTTCCATCGCGACGATCCCTTATATTCTTAATTCGCCAAGCCACTTATATTTTCCCTATTCCCATTATAAGTAACAGTATCTTCCCGTCGCGTTGATTCCCTGTTGTAAGAGTCGTGACGAGTGAATTCCTCATAATATAGGGTCTCCTTGTCAAGAGCACCCTAAACTTGGGTCTTTTATGTTTTATTTTCATCCTCCCGCGAAGTATGCATTTGACGTGTCCATAACGGACTGATTTATCACGCGGTGAGCTCTGATAGGTCAGTCAACGGTCAAATGAGTTTACGCACTGACCTCACCTACAGTTTTCATGCTAATAGTTAATTGTGAGGACTTGATGGTTCTAGTGCCCTGATGCATTTCAAAGTCGTAGTACACTCGATGGAAATTTTTAGGATCTAATCTTTATGAAGTGCTCACCAAACCCTATAAAATGACAAGCTCGGATCGTGATCGATGACAATATCATGGAGTGCTAGAGCCAGGACCCGACCTCCACTCGGGAGGGGCCATATATACACACCGATTTTATATATTTTTTGCTACTCTATGTAGTATGTCAACCAAGGGCTTGTAACCTAGCGGTTATCTCTTGGTTCTCCCACAAGCAAGACCAAGGTTCAAGCCTCGGTAGAGACGTTTGGGGTTTAGGGCTATGGATAGCTTCTAGATCCCCTCTAAACTAACCCACTAACTCTCCTGCTAACCCCCCACTGATGTATATCCAATGGCAAAAAAAAAAAATGTAGTTTGTCCGATGGAATATTTTCGTTAGATGAGTATTATTATTATTTTTTGCTAAAGAACACTCATATACATAGAGTAGCCATAGTAGTATTTGATTATGTGTCATGCAAACTTTTAAGAAAAAATTCAAAAGGTAAGGTAAGACTATTCGATAATACACCAAACTATTCTTTTTAAGTGGTAGAGATGAATTTGCTAATTAAATCATAGAAATTTATATATATTTATACAAACAAATGTGTACACTAATTTTGAAACATAAAATAATTGGAAAAAAAATCTAGTGATCCTTATTGCAGTTGATTTAAATTTTTGTTATAATTAAGAATCAAATAATCGAGCGACCTATCATAAGTCTATGATTACTTAAAAAATGAACTTAACTAAAGTCTTTGAGCCAGCACTAACAATGGCTTGGTGTTACACATAGAGCGAGATATTTTTTACGGGATTAGTAATAAGAAAATCATGCAGAACTTTCAAAAGATGAAAATATGTTAGGCTCAATTGTAAAAAAAAATTGGCAACAAATATTTTAAGACTTTTGAGCTTATTCTTAAAAACTTTTTAAATATATTATATATGCTACAAAGCTTTTGTGCCGAATGGATAATGTTTGAACTTTTGTGCTTGGTACTTTTTTATACCCTATATTTTATTGTGATTTGTTTTTTTTATTGTGATAAGGTGCCCACTTGAATGGAATTTCAGACTTCGGCACTGGCTATGTCAACGGAAAATCGGAAATTCTACAAATATGTATTTCTATTTGGATGAGTACTATGATATTACCTTCACAATATTTTACATACTCTCCGTTAACGCATAATATTAATCTTGAATTCATAACTTTGGCATAATGATTCAATACATTTTTGTACGAATTCTTAACTATTCGTATGAAATGAGATTTTGTTTCGATGTCATGAATTTTTAAGAAGATATTGTTACGTACGAATTCTTCACTATTCTTATGAAATGAGATTTTGTACGAATTCTTTACTATTCTTAAATTTTTTTTTAATTCTTAACTATTCGTATGAAATGAGCAAAAAAGTCATTTTTAAATAAGTGGTGGCCAAGGCAATACATCTTGTTTCCATAATTAAAGCACCAGCAGACACTCTTATTATTTTTTATGGGTAAAACACTCTTATTATTTTTATTTCAAGTAACTCGTTTTCACACTACCATTTTTTATTATGTCAATCCTATTATTATTCAATTGCATGTGAATTTAAAATACAGCCTTTCATTTGTCTTTCATTTATAAAATAAATACACAATTTTTTGGTCTAAAGAAGAAAGAAGAGTCCGATCAAAAAGAAAATCTGTCGAAAAATCACTGCTTGTATTTTATCTTTACGATTTCAACGGGCTGGGTTTTCATTAAACCGACCTGATCGACCTGACCCAAAAAGTATACCGTGGTCCCGACCCGAACTCCGACCAGGTAATTCTTAGGTGTCCCGGTTGGGAAATGGTTTTACCTGTCCCTCCCCGTACGAAACAAGAAAAGAAAAAAAAAAAAAACTTTGAAAGAGAAAAATGACTAATATGGCCGTAGGTATCATTTATTTGCACCGACAAAGTGAAGTACACACCTCTTTCCAATAATTTCCAAATTTCATTCAAATAGCAAAAAGTAAATTCAAACTCCTCTGCATGCTTTGTGAATAATGCTCAAATGAATCTGGTCCACGTACATTACCATTTATTGTTTGCCGGAAATAATGGGGATTTCTTTAGTCGTCCAAACAAATAATGGGGATAAGTGATCCGGAGAAGACTGTTTTAGATCCGGGGTATTGTGCGGTAGGTGTTGTGCGGCAAAACTATGTTGGATTCATGTCCTTCCTTTCTCGGCCTTCCATAGAAGGTCTCCTCTAGTACGAGCTCCGTAGTTTTGGAGGCCTCAAAGGGACTCAATTAGATGAGTCACTCCATATATTTTGCGTAGTAAAATTGTTCATCACACAGTCTTCATTAAAAACCATTAAAAAAAAATTTATCATTGCACAAATTTAAACATATAGTCATCTGAAAATAAACAATCATTATAATACTCCGAAATCGATCGTTTGAACATTACTCTTCCCGCATCTTTAGCCGCCAATGTACTAATTAAGTCTATAATCAAGTTTCTTCGCCGGATCCTTCTCAATAGATATATAGTCAATTCATTTAATCTCTTTTGAGACCGAAAATAAGTTTTGATCAATTTCAACTTTGAAAATCTTTTTTCCCCGGACACAGCAGAAATTGGTATAGTCAACAATATTTTGTATGCAATCCATGCATTCGAAAAACAATGATACATTGTCTTTACGTGATTGAGAACTTCAACTGGCTTTCTTGTAGCTGTTCAAAAAAATAAAAATAAAAAATGGCTTTCTTGTATCTTTTGGGAAAACATATTTCCAGACTATTAATTTTGAAAATAAATCCCACCCACCAATATCAAAAATATATAGGAGATCTACATGTTTGAGCGCCTTCACATTTTACATTTTTTTGGAGCCGAAAACTTTGACTTCATTAACTTATACTATGAGCCGGGCCTGGTCTCTAGTTACGTGGTGTCCTAATTAGGTTGAGGTGCACGTGGTTTGCCTCACTGGAATGAGAAGAATGACCTCACTGTAATAACCTCATACTTACTCTCTCATGTTCAAACTTTTCCTCGTACTCAAATATTTTATAATATAGTGTTAAATCGTAAATTGATGAGCGGTAATAGTAACATTTTTCTATTGCTTTGATAGCAAGTTAGTCTTACGCCCCCGAAATTTCAGGGCCGATCTTTCATGGGGTATCGTGATTGTGTTAATTATGAATAAGTTTTTTTCAGGTTTTCTGTTGGTTCTGTTAGTTTTAATTATACAAATCTTGTAACGCCCCTGATTTTTTGGAACGTTATAATTATTATAGAAATAATAAATAAGTTTACAACAGAGTTCCATAACAAAATTACATAATTCTCCCTACCATTACATTTATTTAAAACAGGGTCAACTAGGGTTTCTCTACTTCATTGCACAGCCGTCAGCCACGGCAGTGTCCTGTCCAGCTCCGGAAGCTCTCAAGTTGTAGTACTCCTCCTGTTCATCTCTATAGTCTGACATAATACGTCAGAGTCGCAGAACAACATCGTGGTATTATGCCAGGTTACACAAGTGTAACACCGTGAGCGAAAACGCCCAGCAATAACTCTACCCAAATCCCAACTAGCAATTCTAGAACAATATATGATAGCTTGAAAATAACAAGAGTTTAATACAAAGCAGTTTTCATGAGTAAATACGACAGGTTCAGAGTAAATAAACTTGTGTCAGTGTCAATCAGAGTAACGTGGTGGTAATCGTGTGTCTCGTAACATTTCTCATTTTTCGTCATAAGCATTCTTCTTCAAATTTCATCATTTCAATCATCATAATCATCTCAGTCATCTCACATCACTCTGAAAGTTATTGGCCCGTCTTTCACCAACCTTTCCGCTCGAGGTTCAGGTTGCCTTGTATCACGGAACCTCAGCAGCATGATACAAAGTCCATCCACCCCGCGTCTCACACGAACATAGTTTCAACCGAATCGTATCACGGAACCTCAGCAGCATGACACAACTCAGTCACCTTGTACCACGAAACCTCAGCAGCATGATACAAAGCTTTATCCACTATGTTGTTGTACGCGCTTAGTCCTAACCACATCACGGAACCTCACCGGCATGAAGGGCGGTACTATAGCGGCACTTCCGTATTCCTTAGCCCTAACCACATCACGGAACCTCACCGGCATGAAGGGCGGTACTATAGCGGCACTTCCGTATTCCTTAGCCCTAACCACATCACGGAACCTCACCGGCATGAAGGGCGGTGCTACATTACAGTACCGTTTTCAGATTCTCCATTTTCATTCTCATCTCGTTTTCATTCTTATCTCGTTTCTCGTGTCAACTATTCATCTCGATATTCGTGTTGGGTAAATCTCGTGTCGTGTCGTGTCTTAAAATCTCTTTTCGTAAAAATACAACTTTCTCGTAAATCGTGTTTCAAAAATCAATCTCGTAAATCGTGTTTCAAAAATCAGCGTTGCCTCGTAAAATGTATTTTTCTAAAATTCAGTATTCCTCGTAAAATGTGTCACTTAAAATCAGCGTTTTCTCGTAAAACGTGTTTCTCCATCTTTCAATATTTTCTCATAAAATGTGTCTCTCAAAATATCATTTCTCTTTTAGAGACCTTCTCTCGACAATAGAATAACCAGGAAAGTCCCAGGCAGAGGGGGTCGGAATATCCAATTAATAGCACCCATCCTCATTCTAGACAGACTTTCAAGGGTGTTAGCCTTGGGTCATTCCACAGT